>VXAZ01000953.1:489335-706757 GCA_013399875.1 Gymnorhina tibicen | reverse complement strand
TTCCCCCCCTCCCTTCCCCCCCTCCCTTTTTTTTTTTTTCTTCTTTCTTCCTTTCAAAAGGACGAAGTCCCTGGAGAGCTCTAATCTGGAGAGGCTGGGGGCTCCCCGAAGGGCTGGCCAGCCGATGGGGCAGGAGCGGGAAGGGGGAAGAGAGAAGGTGGAGGTGGTCAGGGAGGCGAAGCAGAGGTGGAGGGCAAGAGGAAAGTAGTAACTAATAAGCATGCAGCCGGCCAGCTGTCAAGATGCTGACAATACTGCTCCGGGTGCAAAGAGCCCGACAGCCAGCGCTGGCACGGAGCTGGCGCAGGGTCCTCCCGGGAAGCGCCTGCCTCCCCTAAGAGCCGCCGTCCTTTTCTGCTGCTGAACGCGGCACAAGCGGCAAAAACAAAAAAGGGAAAAAAAAAAAGAGAAGGGCGCAGATGGAGCGTGCTGCACAGCCTCTTCAGAAACAAAGTGCACCTAGGAAACAGATGTTGTTGCCGCAACAAGCCTGGAACTACTGGCTGCTCTCTGGCTCCTTCTCCCAAGTGCACGAAGGGAGAAAGCGGCCCTGGAGCAGCTGCCGGGGCTGCCCCGTGGCTGGGACAGGCTGCCTCTCCAATCAAAACCTTTCAGTCCAACTTCACTCCCAAACTGGAAGAGCTGCCACAGTTTTAGACCAACTTTTCCTCTGCACTCTCCATCCTTCCCATCCTTGATTCACCTGTAGACTCTCCTGCCTTGCAGCTAAGGTCCCAGTTTAAAGACCTGAGGAATCCTGAAGGGGGTGTACATCTGCAGCACTTACGGAAGGGTGAAGGTCCTGCATTCAGGGCATGACCTTCAAATGTCAGAAAATCAGCAGAATTGCTGCTATCAAGGTCCTATGAGATGAAGGCTCCACAGAGGTGCAGCTCAACCTACTCTATTGCCAAGGAAGGTGCCAGGAAAAAAAGGGTCAGGATCCCCTTGAAAACCATGTCAGTGTAGTCACACACTTGTGATGAGTTATCTGTTCTGGAGTGCTTTCAGTTTTCCCCATAGCTGCTACAAACTCATCTGACCGTGCAGCAACAAAGTCTTGCTTTTCTGAGGCTTTACTATGGGACAACGCTGAATCTTCATGGTAAGAAATATTTCAGAGGAGGCAGCAGGAAAGGGGTCACCCACTCACACCAGTGTGAAGAGAAAACACACCTTCAGTCTTAGAAGCAGGGGATTTACTGCACTGTAATACTTGCCTGAAGCATTCTGTCTCTTGCCATATGAAAACGATACTCACTTTATCATTCCCCTCACAACTAAAGCTAGAGATCAGTGTCAATGCAGTCAGGGCTGCAGGCAGATGCCGTACTAAACACAGAGGAAAAACAACCCCATGTCCTCTAGACTTCACCACACTGGGTAGAAGAGTTACTTACTTTAGGATGCTTGATACAAGCACTAACAAAAGTTACCTGTCTACACCTTTTTGCTGTTTGGACAAAGAAGAAAAAGCATGTAACAAAGAGATGGGAATAAGTGAGAGTGTGCATCTGGGCAAGAAAAGCCCAGGGGATGTCTCTGCTGGCAACTGATGCTGTGGGACCCACAGGATGGGAGGGTCTGGTCTGGGCTCTCCTATGCTGAATCCTACATCAACACGAGGCGGGCCTCAGGTTGTTCCCTCCCTGTCAGCAGCTGCAGTGGAGGAGGGTGCAGGGAGTGACGGGCAGTTCCCACCAGGAGCTGTCATCACACAGGCACAGATGTGCCTGTGGGTAGTTTACATTACTCAGGGCACTGCTTTTGTTTTTCCCTTCTCGTCCTTTGCAAACAAAAAAACCCCAAACCTTGAAATCTGATGTTGAGAGTCTAATTGCCTCTTGGGTTAGGGAGAGGTCAGAGAGAAGGCAGGCCCGGCAGACCCAGGGAAAGTGATGGTGGGCAAAAGCCCTCAGAGATACTAAAGGGAAGTGTGGAAAAAAGGTGGCAGAAAAGAAAAAGCAGGAAAATTAAATTTAGATGAGAGGGTCAAGAAAGAAGAAATAGAGGAGTTGGGATTTTGGCTGATTTCCTTATGTTGCATTTGTCCCCACTGCTTCAGGGCGAGGACATGGCAACGCCACACCTCACCTGCCACGTGTGTATCCAGGCTCAAACCCTTGTCCTGTTTTCCTCTGAGCAGGGGCTGTCACCTCACACCATCACCTCTCATGCAAATCTCTCTCCCCAGCTGACACTCTTCCACTTAATTTAGATGTGGCCTACCCAGAATAGCAGGAAAACCACTCCTGCTCTCCACCAGAAACTCCTTGCTGCTTTAAGACAAAGGCTTAGTCAACAGATACACTTCCACAGTATGCTCTGGTTCCAGTGAAACAGCATTTTTCCATGGGGATCCTGAGCAGGATGTTCCTCTCCAAAGCTGTTTTCACTCTGCATCACTTCCCCAGCAGCTCTTGGGGAACACACAGAGCCAACTCTCACTCCCCAACTACAGGACACCAAGATGTTGACCAGAACAACCATGCTGCCACTGATGTGGCAGCAATGTTAAAAAACCCCAAATCCTAGGCTACCTAATATCACCCTACGGCCTCTCTGCAGCCAGACCAGTGGTCAATAATGGGAAAGAAGACCACAAATCATGGCAAAGGTGTGACATGGAGCTGCCCTGAAAAGACCCATCTCCATTTCATTGTCTCTGTCACGTGATGGGGTCAAGCTTGCAACAGGACAGACAATAAATATCCCAGCATCCATTCATGCTGGTTACCACCAGCTGAAACACTCCTCTCTCTGTATAATATAAACCAAAGCACAGAGGAGTGGTGGACAAACCCCACCAGTCAGCATCTGCATGGAGCACAGCAGGAGCACTTGGGGAGTGAGCACATTTCAGTGTCTGTCAGCCATGACCACCTGCAAACTGAGACTCAGAAGCTCTTGTTCACAGAGGAGATCACAAGCCAGAGAGAGAGCAGCTATGGATGCTTTTTAAGAGCAGTCCACATCTTCATATGCTTAAACATGAGCCTACCTTTAAGTACCAAACTAAAAAAAAAAAAAAATCCAAATCATCTTTGTCTAGGAACAATAGAAAAATCTTGTCCATGTCCAATTAGAAACAGTAATAGAGTGAAACAAATACACAAACAAAAAAAAAACACCAAACCACAAACCAGAAAAGTCCACAGAAACTGCCAGTGACACTGTTAAGCCCTCCTTGGGGTAAGCTGCTATGGGGATATTTTCCTGTTGGCAGAGCAAAGACTCGGGTAGCTCTCCTAGGCTCTGAACCTTCTTCCAGTGTGTACTTGAAGAGCAAGAGTGCCTACAACTGTTGCAGTAAAAAACTGACCAAGCTTATCATAAACATAAGCCAGTGGCACAGCAGAAATACCTGCTAAAACGACACATGCTCCAGATTATAACAGAGGACTTGATCCTACTGGCACCAAAATCAGCCTGATCTTTGCCATGACTTCAATGGGAGCAGGCCCAGAAACTGCATTAACAAGCACAAGGCTAGTTTAACACAGTTGACATCAAAATCCAGAAGAGCGCACAAAAGGGACAGGACAAAGTACTTGCCAGTAACGTCAATACAAAGTTTAATCCCCAGATGGCTGGCTTTAGAGACATCCCCATCACCACCATAAAGAGAAACTGCCTTCTAGTTTGCACTCCTTTCAGCAATGACTTGTTGCTGGGATGCAAAAGAGCACAAGCCCATTTTTCTTGTCCTTTGAAGATGGTATTTAAAAGTTGAGGATTTTTTTTCTTTCATGAATTTGGGAATAAATGGGAGTTTTTACTCTCCATAGCTGTCACTAAATTGCTTTTCACTAACAGTAGTAATTTTCGTTATGGGAGCAAGTCAAAAGCCTCTAGAACTCTCTGCTGGGACAAATTTCCCCTGGAAGACATGTCACTACTCCAAAAAACACAAGAGGAAGCTCAAGGCTAGCAAAACAAAGGGACAGAAATGACTGTCCATAGAAAATACTCTGGCTGGTGCCAAATGCCTAAGGTGGGGTGCGGGGACTAGCGCGAGTGCCAGAACCCAGATGGGCTGAGCCAGAGCCCTAATTTGTGCCATGATCAGCAGCTGCCACACTGCTCCGAAACCCCACAGGGCCCACTCCAAGGTGAAAAATCATGGGGGACACACTCGCAGTGGGGTCTCAGGATGGGTGACAGATCTCCCCTCTTCCCAGAGATGAAGAGGAGAGGGTTGCATTGTTCAGGCTTTTTTAAAGATTGTCTTTGCGTGTGATTTGCCCCATTTATCGTCACAACAATAAACACGCCTTTCCAAAAAGGATGGTCCTGTTGAGGACAGTGAGCCAAACGTGGCAGGAGATGAAGCAAGACCTCACGTAGCCCTGCACAGACAGATGGGCAGGGCCGGCATATGGTTCCTCTCTGTCGACAAGGGGATGCTCCCTAACAAAAGGATGGCAAAATGCTGCTGCTTCAGAGCCTGCGGAGGGAGACTCACCTGCCTGTGCCCCAGCCAGCTCTCAGGACACACTGGCAACTGCCACAGCCAGTGCTCATCAAGCGGCAGCGCCCGCCACGACCGGGCACAGCACAGCCCTGCCACTGGCTCCCCACTTCTCACCCCTGCCCATTCACACTCACACCCACGCTAAAAGCACGAGCACAGAGCCGAAGGCCCCTCCCCACGCCTTTCACACAACAAGCATCAGCAGCAATTCCAGCTGTAAAGTTTGCTTTCCTTGACGCGCAGTTTACTTTCTCCATTCCCCCACATCCCACCCCTGCCACTTACCCCTCACTCCAAAAAGGCTCTCTCAAACAGGCTTAAGCTTTAAACAAATAAGGGCTTGGCAGGCAGCAGCCTGCTCCCGTTTCCCTCCCCACCACCCCTGCTCTCCCCCCGCCGCCTCCACCTCTGAGCCGTGGTGCAAGCGGAGCTGGCGAGCGCCGCGCAGGCATAGAAAACAAACACGTGGAGCAGAGCCAGCTGTGAAGTTGGATTTGGCATACGCTGTTTGCAAAATGAATAAAAGCACATGGGAGAAGAGGGAATGTGAGAAGGGGGATAGAGTGCGGAGCCGGGGGTGCCGTGGGCTCAAGGGGAGAGCTTGACTCCCTTACAAAGCCCCGGCACATGCCCGCTGGAGGGTCTGCACGGGTGGGTGCCGATCTTGTGCCCTGCGCGAAAAGTGGAGGAGGGGACGGTCCTGCAGCCACGTTTCCTGAGCTATTTGGCATCACACTTCCCCACCCCTTTCCTAGCGAGCTGGACTGTTTTTGCATGCACTTGCCCTCCCTCCCAGGCAAAAATTAGTGTGTTCTGATGGAACACGTGAAAAATAAATGCACTTTTACACCCCGGGGCATGCAATTCTCCCCCTTTCTTTCTTAAGGTTTCTTATTTCCTGTGCACACTATGCTCCAGGGTCCTACAGCACAGGAAACCCTGACCCAACTGCCCCATCCCCTGGCTGAGGCTACATATGTTGAAGGCCCACATTTACACTAATCCCCCTCCCAACTGCCCCTTTCTGGAAGGGTTTCAGACAAAATATCTCTCCTCTTAAACCCAAGCTCCCAGGAGATGTCAGCTTGGGTATTATTTATTATTCTGCCCTCATCAGTCTGGTCTAGCCATGGGAATGGCACTTGAAGGCTTTAGGAATGGATCACCTATGGCCTTACATCAACACTGGATCCATGCAGGTTTTCCTCCCTCTCCCACGCCTCCCAGTCATCTCCAAGCAAAATGAAACAGAAGACTATGCACTCTGCTGGGTTTGAGGCAGAATCCAGCGATTTGACGTGGTTTGCTTGTGGTTTCCACTCAAAACCATAAACCAGCCCAGGTTTGCTTGGAAGGTCCTCAGCTGTGTTTGGAGGCTGTAAGAAAAGCAGCAGTGTCCTACCTGGTCTTGGACCCTGTCCAAAACAGGCCAGCAGCTGGGTGGATTAACAGCCCAGCCTGACCACCCAGACACCTGCAGACATGTTTTCACAAGTCTCATTACCACCCCTGAAACACAGTAAGAACTTTACCCTCTCCAGGTAAACACTTGTCCCTCAGCATCACTCCAAACCACCAAACTGACAACAAGAGACAATATTTGGATAGTTTTTGTCCTGAGAACTACAGTATGGACTCCTGATCACAGCCAAGGAAGGTAACTTACCTTGGAGAAATCTTGCAATTGGTTTTTTGTTCTTGGGTGGAATTTACTGAGACACCAAATAAAGCCATGGATCCCTGCAAATAAAGCATTGCTCAAAACCGACCATCCTACTCCAATCTCTTTCCCTTTCGGAGGCAAATTAGCAAGACAGAGAGGGAGAGAAACTCATAGTCTTGGAGGTTATGATGCCACCTTTCTGGAATTGCCTCCTCCATTGGAAAAAACATACCCCTGCCCTGTGTCTCAGCTTTCCAGGCTGCAAAAACAGGAATAGCAAACTCCAGCTGGTACAAGCAGTAACGAGATGAACATGAGTCAGACAATTTCAGATTCTCAGATGAAAGGTGCTAGACAGGTATGTAGTGTTATTATCCATACTGCTTCCTGGTAGCCTCAGGATTTTTGGATTAGTAAAATACAGATGTCAGCATCTTGGGGATACTGCCTTGGTAACTGAACCAAGCAGGGAGGGGCATACTGATTGCAACAAGGGGAAAATATGAGTTTGCACCACACACAAAATATTGTGGTTAAGGGAGACAGCGAGATATCATTGACAACAGAGAACAGGATAATTCATTGGGGTTTGTCAGACTAAACTTTCTGTAATCAGAGACTGCAGGGAAAGTGTTTGTCAAGCAAACATTCAAACATCCAGCTGGCAAGAACTAAGTAAACAGAGAAGGAGAAGTAGCGGAGCCAATGTGGCACCATTTGCAAATACCCCATGATCAGCAGTCACAGGCCAACTGAGCCCATCAGCAGGCACTAGTGAAGCCAAGGGGATGAACTACTGCACGAAGACCCACCACCAGGATGGACAAACAATGAGCAATTCACGCCTTCAAAATGTTTTCATCCAGAACAGGATTTGCAGACCTGGCAGGTGTGGGTACAGCAGTCTGTGTGGGTTCAGTGGACACCTTCCTGCACCACACACATGCAATCACCTGGACAAGTGAAGTAAAGCCAAAGTCCAGTGGAAAAGAGTCCTCCAACATAACGAGCAATATCCAACAGCTATTGGTACCACGCATTTTAGTCCCATTTTCCCTAAAAGCCTGTGGTGGTATTTACTGTGCTTATCAGGAGCCAGAGACCGGGGCCAAAGATCGGAGGGCAAGCCAGCTGATCCCAGCCCCGAAGCCAAGGGTGCTCAGTGGCACTGGGCAAGTGAGGGGAAACTGGCCTCTGCTTCCCACCCAAGTGCCTATCCATCAGTCAGTGCTTCCCTCCCCTGCTTCACAAGACTGCTGGAAAGGGTACCTGGGTGACTTAAGGGATCCAAGAAAATGGATTAAAGATATGCAAGTTTAGACATGCTGTGCAGTAAAACATGCACATGGAATTTCCAACCAGGTCTGCTGACCTCCATGGGAAAGCATTCAAGACTGAACATATCAAAAATAAAGCTGAAACCCATCATAGGCAATCCTACACATGCATCTTTTGTCCACACACCCCTGTTCTTCTACACCTCATCCCAACAGATGATACCAGAGCGGCATTATACTCATTTGCTATAGATCAGACCTCTCTTGGCTGTCTGAAAGAAGTGTGAGAGATACAGGGCATGTTTCAAGGCCAGCACTGGATGCATCACTTCTCTGTTAGTCACTGGCCATGGCTGCACCCACAGTAGTGTTGGTATAACCATCCCTTGGCCCCTTTGCAGCCAGCTGCATTCTGCACAAGTGATCCAAAACTCGCACGCTGCAGCCAAAGGTGCTGGGAAGAGGAAGTTTGTGGTTCTGCAGCCCAAAATTACTGACACCTTTGTACCTAGACTGTCTTTATGTTCAGGAGATTCATGGGGAGATTAGGAAAGCTGACATCCTCCTAGCTAGAGAAAAAAGACTGTAAGAGATCAAAGGGCCAGAGAGGTTGTTGGTCCTAATGAAGAGGCTTGCAGGTTCAGTTGTGGTGAACAGTGACTCTGTCTGAGTTGACACAAAGGGACTGGATGCATTTTATGCATACAGCACTGGTCCACTCTGAGGGAAGAGGGTTGCCTTCCACAGGAGAACCCCATCCAGATTTAAAAGGCTGAACCTCCATACCAAGAAACAGTCCAGTACCATAGACGAAAGCCCTTGAAGTTTGTTCATCAGGAGATAAATGATCTCCTCTAGGGTCCTGACATAAGTGCTCCAAGTATTTATAACCTGGAAGAGACATATTAATGAAGAGGCAGAGTTGCTTTAACTTTCCCTTCTCTGCTCCCCTGCTGTATCCTCACCCTCAATTTCCTACTGTGCAACAGCCCTTGGGCAGTTAAATCAGCAGCCTACACACAATGCAATATTTAAGGCCCAAGGAGCTATAAATATGGCAGTAAATACATGCCTATAGAGGTTTTCCACCCCCCATACCCTCCAAACTCACAATTTTCTCACATAGGAGACTGGCTCAAAACAGAGAGGAGGAACCAGTGCTATGACCAGCCAGTGGTCCCCAGCACAACCACAAGCTACCCAGGGCTGGGGCTTGCTGCTGCTGCAGTCCCAGCAGCGCAGGGCTCCTTTGGTCACAGGACAAGGTGCTTCCCAAGCATCACAAGGCAAAAGCGCTCCCTGCCCTGCAATGGGAACAGCTGAAGTGGAGTTCAGCAGCATCCCAAATCCAACCAGGTGCTTCTGGCAGGGCAGGAGATAGCAGAGCAGTCCTAACCCCAGAAGGAACGTGCTGATCTTGTTTTTCCAACAGCAGTTGCACTAGTGTTGGACCCTCACTCATAAACAACTGCAGATTAGTAATCCACTCTTTAGGGTTTCCAACAGGAGAACAGGCACCTCAGACTGTTGACAGCATTTAGTCGTAACAGCAGACTTTGGCTCAAGACCATTCGAGTCACCTGGGCCACATAACACAACACCATCCCACTTCTGGTCCAGGCCTTTGCTGTTCCCTGGATGGCAAAAGCGGGTCAAAAAAGGGTTAAACCTGGTACAGCCTCAAAAATCACTCACTGCTTTCTGCAGCAAGAACATCTTTGGCAGGGTCCCCATCTGGGAAATGACATCCCGTCCCCCTTTGCTTCCCCTCTTCTCCCCCTGAACTCAGAACAAAGCACTGCACTGCCCAACACGCTCCTCCACTGTTTTCATCTTGGTCCAAATGCTTCTTGCGTTTCAACTTCTGCCAAAAAGAAATGCATAAAAAAATTTTAAAAAGGCATGTGTGGGGCAGAGGGAGAGGAAGCAGAAAGAGTAGAGGGAAGTCATTAAAACCAAATCTTGATTAGCTACCAGTGGTGGAAAAAGGAAACAGGGGAGAGATTTTTCTGTTGTGATATGCATCTTGAAGCTGAAACCAGTAGGCCCAGAGGAAACAAGACTTCTCCACAGAGTCCTCCACCCGGGACCAAAACTAACATGCTTTGCCTTTCCAGCCCACCATGTGCCATGCCATCATCAGAGCAGGAGGCATGTGCTTCCTCAAAACAATTTCTGCCAATCACCACACACATTTTTCACTACTCTTACAGAGTTCCTGCACCCAGCACTGAGCCCCGTTGGCACAGGACTGGAGGACACAGCACAACTGCCCTGCCCTTTCCATCTTTGATATCAAACACAAAGCTTTGGCCATTGCAAAGCCATAGGCGTTCCTAGAGGAAATGAGCCTGGAAAAGAAGGCTTGTGCACGTGTGGATAGGCTGGATGGGCCAAATGAAGAGTCCCAGACTGGCTCTGTCTCCTAAAGAGACAGACAAAAAAATAATTTTAAAAAATTGCATTGGCTAAAGAAGCATTTAAAAGTAAAACAAAAAACCCAGTCTGGTTTGTAGTCTGTAATAGCTGAACCCAGGGACACACAGAGCATGTTTTTTGTTCCCTCAGTACAAAAGCCCTTGGTTTCCCCTCCTCCTCATTCCAGCCTTTCCCCATCGGGGGTGTCAGAGACAGTTCAAGGCCTCCCAGTATTTCAGACAAAACTGGGTCTTGCTGCCCTGAGAACAAGTGGCTGGGGTCTATGAGAACTGGGGAGATTTGGGGAGCTGAAGAGCTGGGCAGGCTAAACCTGCTGCCCCTTGAGGATGGACAAATGGTCACCCTCCAGCATCCTCATGACCTGCCACAGGGCAGTGCTTCCCTCCAGGGTTTGGCTTCCCAAGGTGTGACTTTGGCTCACAGGCTGCACAGCTAGGCCACTTGGATTCCCCAGGGCTTGGTTGTGCTACAGCTGGAGCTCTGCAGTATGTCAAAGAGAGGGAGAGATTAACTCCTTTTTTAAGTATCTCATTACTGTTATATTTTTAAACACAGCTGGTTGAAAATTTTTCAGCAAAGCCATAAATAAATAAATACTTTGAGGAAATTTCCTGCGATCTGAAAACTTTACCGACTGCTCTAGCCTTTATCAGATTATGTTCTCGCTCTCCAGTATGCATAAGCTCCACTTGCTTCAGCTCTCTCTCCCATAAGGACCAAATCCATTGAACCATCAATAAGATATCAAGATTTCACTGCCTGTACTGTTTGATATTTTAACAACCACCCTCCTGACCAGCATGGCAATCACATATTCATTGTTGTCCCACCTGGTGACTTTTAATTTTCCTTGTAGTCAGAACTTGGTGTCACCTCTCAAGACCCAAAGATCCAGACACTAAAAACGTACCTCCTAACCCTGTCTGCAAAACACTTCTTTTCCTGCTCCTCAGGAGAGAAATGACAGAACACAGTCAGCTGGGACTATGATGTCTCTGATAGGCTTTCCTCTTTCCCAGATCACCCCGCTCCAATGCCTCCATCATAGCTAGCTTCGTTGAGAAAGCAATCAGTTTCTACAGCTGTGGACAACAGTCAAAATCACCATCTGTCATGACATCCTACATAAAATAAATAAGAAAGACAACACCACCCACTACCTCCTATTAGCAGACTGTTAAGGAAAGCAAACAATCACCCACTTCTGAAGAAGCCCTAGACGGGAGAAGCATTTCTCTTCCAGTCAGCCCCTGCCTGCCCGTGGCAGACAAAGCCTGTTTAGTAGTGTCTGTACAAGACCCTGCTATTACATAAATAGCAAATAAAGTTCAGCTGAGTAAAGGTGCCCCAAGCGTGAGGCTCTGCACATGGAGCAATGGAAATGCTTGCCCCAGAAAGGCTGCCTTTCCACAGCACTTCTCATTTTACCAGGATGGTTCCCATTTAAACCCTCTTCAGCCTTGAAAGAGATGGCTTGGAGCTCCCAGCCTCCTTACCCCAATGCTAACCCACTCCTTGTAGCCCAAAAAAGGAAATAAATTCATGAACAAATAATTTCCAGTACTTTTTTTCCAGGCTATTGTTATGTGACTGCATTTGGAAGTAAGGGAGAAAAAAAAACAAATACATGACTGTGGTCAGAGTCTGGCCTAGAATATGGGAAGGAAAAAAAAGAAAGAAACCTCAAACCCCAAACCCAATCTTTGTTTTATATGTTTAGTCATTTTTGGAGAAAACTGTGAGCAGTAAAGAGACCAGGAATAAACAGTGATACCAGCTCCTAGGTTTTGGGGGTGACAACAGGAGATTCTAACCTGTTCTCCATCTATCAATGTATTCTGCTCAGCCTAAGACATTTTTAAAACCTAAGTCTAATACACTAATAATCGAACTGAAGAAGTCTACCTCTTCTTCTAAGGACTAAGAAGCTTTTGTGTTGTGAATTGCCTTATCATTTTAGAAAGCCATTTTAAATACCATTTAAATACATTTAATACCTTTGCTTGAGAGGTATTAGCAAATATTTCACAGAAGAGGCCAGATCATCTTCTCCAAAGACTCACCCAGCAGTGTTCTGGGAGGACACAGCCAACCCCTGACATTTGCTTGTCTATCAGATAAAAAAAAAAAACTAGAGCTCTTTGGATCTTCCAAAAATCCTTATATTACTGTCCAGTAAAGGAACATAAGGAGTATTAGATTCCTTTATTTTACAGAAACTTTTTGAAGAACCCAGTATTAGGAGCTCTACAAAAGCCATCCTCTGCCTCAAGGATGTTTATCTCTAATTGCTTATAGGGACTGTCAGCACTTTCTTTGAGAAGGGAAATCTGTGACTGTCCCATAGCACCAAATACCCCCAGAAAAACCTTCCACTGTTCAGTGCAAAGTCATCTGTAGATCAGCTCAGGCAGTACCTACCCTCCAAACTACATTAAATACTGTCACTTTCTACAGACCACAAATGCAGCACTAGAAGTGGAAAGGAATGAGGTCTTTCCCCTCCCTCTAGCAACTGTTGAAACTCACCTAAGGGAAATACAATGTCAGAATTACCATTAGGGAAATTACTGACCATTTCTTAACTTGGAAAATACTATAATCTCTTTTAGGAAGAAAAGCACTCAGTTTTGTGAAAATGCTGGTCCATGATTTTAGACCCCATTGCGCGGCTGGCACACTCTGCCCTGGGATGGGTCAAACAAGCTGTTCTCATATAGTCACATCCACAACATGCTGCAGGATTTAAAACAGTTCCTCATGAAAGAGGTAAGATATATAAACATAAAATGTTACAATGGGACAGAAGGCAGCTTCAAGAATTCTCTCTGCAAGCCCAACAGGGAAATAATTATAATTTCCCCCGGCATTTCTTGCCAGCTGAAGTTTTTCCGTTTCTCTGCTTTACTTTGCCGATAACAAACATCTGTTGGGAGCATCCTGCTCTGTGCAAGAGGGGAACACATCCCTCACAGCCTTCAGGGCTTTGTACTCCAGCAAAGCCTCTGGAGATCCTCCTCTGTAACAGCCACAGATAAACCTCTGCAGGTTTAACCTATCGACTGCAAAATCCTTCCACGGAAAATCAGTCTCTTTTTTGCAGCCCACAAGTAATTAAGGAGACCTTCAGAAAAACTACGATGAGCCTCTAGCAGAGATGATCTCTGGAGGTCCCCCATATATGTCTAAGGATCTTTATTTTAGGGTCTTCCTTCCCAGCTCTTACCTACCACCAGCTTTTACTCTCCTATTTCTTCAGCAGAAAGCTCTAGAAGCCCAAATTGGCAGGCTCCAAGATAAAGCTGACCGTCTGTGGCTCATTAACAGCTCACTGAGCCCTTTTGGCCTGGTTCCTACACGCCCCTTGCAGATGCTGGCACCTCAGCACACACCATGTCCGCTGCTTCTCTGGCTGCCTGTAAGGAGACAGGTCAGCATAAAACCCTCCCAGCCTGCAAAACGCTGTGAGATGGGAAACGTTCGTGGGGACTTGAAAATGTTGCCTTTGAACCCTCAAGCCCCAGTCCACCAGGTGAGGGGAAAGAAAGGAAGGAGAGACATGGATCTCATTGCAAGGACGGTGTTTCTCCAGAATAACCTGTGGGGAGGCACCAGCTCTGCCTGTGTCTGCAGGCAGCCACCGTGCCCGGGCAAGGGCTCCCCAGACCCGCTCTGACACGCCAGTGCTCTGCACTTGCCTCGGGTTGGCGAGGGCTGGGAGCATCTCTGCAGCAGTGGGCTGGCGCCTGGGGAGACACCCCTAGTTGTTCCTTATCAGCCTTCCCCAAAACAAGTAAGGGCAGGGGTACCCAGGATATGGCCCAACAAGCCTTTCTCAGCCCCGGCAACTGCTGCTGGCAGCACAGGGACCTCAGGCAGAGGAGGGGAAATTAAAGACAGAAAACAGGGAGAAAAGGAGGCGTGAGGACCTGGCAGAGGCACCCACATCCTTTGGGAGGCAGCTCACATGCAGGAAACAAGGGCACGCCAGAAGCCTCAGCTGCAATCCTGTTCTCCCTCCTCATTGCAAGGTCTGAGGCAAAGCTGAAAGGGGGCTGTGTGCTGGGGAAGAGATTATTCTCAGTAAGCATGAGGAGGGATGGGTGGCACAACTCCATTTTTTAACACCTTTTCCATCCCATGCCCTGTCTAATCCAGCTGGATAGAAGTGAAGGCAGCAGCTATGCTGGGGTCTCTTCGCAGTCTTTCATTCACAGGGAGTGACCTGGGATCAACAGAGAAGAAAAAGCCATAACTGTGCAGCTGTCTGACATCTCCCACCACTCTTCACTCCCAAGGCATTGACTGAGCCAGCAAGAAACTGCAAGGGCACAAACACCTCATCTGAAACCTCTTCTGTAATTCAGTTATTTCGCTTGCAGAGAGCAGATCAAACCACCTGCAGAATGGAGGAGTCCTACTTCAGATAGGCTCCCCTTCCTGCAGAGTAGAGCAAAGTTATCTCTTCACTTAAGACACAAAGAGCCCGTGGCAACACAGTGCCATTAAAAACAATGTTTCAAAACATTCCACTGAGCAAAAAGCCTCTGACTGCAGTTCAGGCTGTTACTCACACAGCAGTAGGGCATGGCCATGAGCAGCCTCCCAAGAGAGTGTGCCTACAGCTTTTTGCAAATAGTTACCAGAAGAGGATGCATCTGAACCCCCACCTGCTCCCCCAAACAGTGTTATAAGGCAGACAAGAAAGGAGGGGGGAAGGAACCTTCCCAGGTTTCACTGAAGCAATCCCATCCTCCTTGAGAGATAATTCCCAGTTAATGCATCAAGCCAGGTTTTGCTCATGTCCTGCCATTGGTGTCCACACAGCTGCTTCCTACTGGGCTGCCTGTGCCTGCAGGGGTCAGATTAGCATTCAGGTACCCCTGCATGTCCCCAGACACATGCTCAATGTGCTCAGGAAGAGCAGCTCTTTGTAACCTTGCTGTCCCTCCCTGCTGTTCCTGCACCTCCTTACAGTGTAATGTACCTCTTTGCTGACCATGGAGATCTGAACATCTCCTCTTGCACCTGGGCACAATACAAGACATGGACTTGGCCTTAGCAGCATCTGTTAGAGTTTATTCTTGGCTTGTGCACTGAAAGGCAATGCCTCCAGAGCAGGAGAAGCACAGTCCCAGACCCCCTGTGGAAAGAAGGCACACAATATTTATCTAATGATACTGTTTTACTTGAGATTGCACGCTGCAAGCAAAACACTGTTATTGCACTGGCACTCTCCTCTTCCAGCTACCTTTCAAAGCACGATGCTGCAACTGAAAACTGGCTGATGGGGAGAATTAAAGACATAACTGGCTCCTTTCCTTTCCCTTCAGCCACAAGCTCTTGCTCTCCCCCTGCAGCTCCCCAGCTCCGCAAGACCCGCTGCCTACCCCAATGTAAGGCATGCACAGCAGCATGATGCTACCAACACCACCTGCAGCGCCAAGTGCCCCTTTGGGAAGCCACTCACTGGAGCACTTGTAGCCACTGATGTGAGCTGAGGGCTGAGGAAGACGAGGCTCTGCTATGGACAACTCTCAGCTTCAAGGCAGACAACTTCCAGCCAAGATCTAGTGATGCTCGATTTTGACCTCCTCTGAGGAGCAGGGCAAGGTGGAGGATGGAGCATGAGACTGAGTACCAGGCAACATGGGGTCTGTACTTAGCTCCAGTCCTGACCTGCCGAGTCACTCCAAGGCACGCGTGTCCTTTTCATGCTCTATTTTTATCTCCTCTTCCGCATTTGCCTCACTGTTTTGAATGTGGATGTAGGAACAGTCTCCCACTACAAGTTAACATGGTGTCTATCATAGCTATGTCCCAGCCTTGGTTAAAACTTGTAGACACAACTGTAATACAAATAATAATTTAGGTTTTGGAATATGGTGATGGGGGAAGATGACATAGAAGGCCTTTCTCAGGCCTTCATCCAGAGAGTCAAGAAACCTGTACTTATGTTCAGTGCTGAAGCTATGCAAAAACTGGGTTATACTTACATTTTTGTGGCTGATGAAATTTGCACTTGTTTGCTTGGTCACTAGTTTGGGAATTTTTTTTAAAGGTGGTTCTTTCAAGTGGCTCAGAGGTTAGGGATGTCCAAAGCTATCCCCAGGGAGATTACAGGGTCAGGCATCAATGATAAACACAGCCTGCCACTTGCTCTTGATGTTGTTCTTTTTGTGCTCCTATTCCCTTCTCCCCAAATCTGCAGCTCAGGCAATTGTGAGGAAAACAGGACAACTGTATATTTAGCAACTATGTTCCGGCCTAAATTGCTACATGATGTCAGTAGCGGACCCTTCCTTCCACAAAAGACCACAGGCTTCATGATGCCGTCAGCAGGATCCCACAGCCCGTATTGTGCACATTTCGTACCAGGCAAGGACAGCCAGCTCTAGTGGGAGCAGGAGTAGACTGGTGCCTGTCCTGAGAGACACAGGGCTGGCTTGTCTTGTGTGTAGCCATGTAAAACAGATCACTCCTCCCTAAGGCTTCCTGAAACTGGCCCCATACCTCTGTACCAAGAGTGAAGCAGGCTCAGCAAACACACCCAGACTCCAGCAGCTCCAGCTCTGTACCTTGGTACTGACCTCCCTTCCTCAGCATCCATCATCAAACTCAACATCAAACATGGGCTGCATGGTCATCCAGCATAGTTGATCATGATACCAAGACCTTCTTCCTCTCTGCTGCCTGGGCAGCCACCTCTGACAGGATCTGGAGCTGGGGTGAAAATAGCTGAACTACTCTTGCAACATTTACAGCACCTCAGGCACCCAGAGCAGCAAGGTCCTCAAAGGCAACCAGTCATTGTGTGGCCCTGGACTCTTTCTCTACAGCATTACAGAGCTGTTCAGGCACAAGCTGGCATGGAACCAGGAGCTCAGCTCTTCACCTGCCAGAAAGCAAACATCTTTTCCCTTCAGGCCAGTCCCAGACACCTCAAGGACAAAGTCAGAGTGACGAAAGGTGATGATGGACACATCTAAAGCAGCTGGTGTGCCTCTCTGAGGAGCTCTTCATGCACCAGCTTCTCATAGGCTTGTCTCACCCTACAAAGCCTCCAGTTGCAGAAATGCCTGACAGCTACAAGCCTGATACCCTGCTTGGCCAGCCGAGGGGTAGGGAAGTCCCCACAGGTACTCAAGAGCTAGTAGATATCAAGCCCTCCTCCTGCAAGGGTCCCACGGCTCTGCGCTGTGGTCTGGCTGGCCATGCCGTAAGGCCCCAGAAGAAGTTAGTAATGGGGTGCTCCTCATGGGATTCAAACCCCATTACAACTGGGTAATTGGGCCATCTTGCTCTCCTTCTTGCCCAGATGACTCTGGCTTAGAAGCTGCACTTCAACTGCTCACAAGCCAAGATATGCCCGATAGCCACTTAAGAAATAGGGTCCACTTCCATGCAGGAGTAGATGGTCAGGACTAATCTACTACAGTGGGACTGTCCCACACACCCACCAAGTGTGACCCTGTACTGCAAAGTGAGGAGGGGAGCTGTTTGGTCTCTCAACACACAAGTCTCATTGACTCTTCACACATCGAAGTCAGCCCAGGTGTTTTTGAAATATCCCACCCAACATGTTTCTGAAAACATCTCTTAACACTGGTACTCAGACCCAACCCTTCAATCTGACAGTGCTTGGGTTTGTTCAACAAGCAGCTTTCTTCTGGGGAAATAAAACATAAAAATCATACGCCCATCACCATTCAGGGGCCCCAAAGAAATCTCTCACTGACAGCAGCAGGCTGTAAAGAAGCTGGACCAGCCAGTCCTTTTTACCACACATGGCCAACAAATAGCAGGAATCTTCCTGCTCCAGAGGGGACTGCCATCCAGAGGAGTGCTGGAGTAATGAGAATGCTCTCCACATCAGCTACAGCTCAGGGAGCAACTTGGGACAGAAGGCACTAGATTAAATTTCTTCAGCATCCAGAACACTATTGGCTTCCAAATAATTGTCTATTTGTGTGCGTGCATGCACAAGAATCCTCGCTCCATGGGCTGTCTTTGTGCCAGCATGTTCCAGCGCTGTGACTCTCTAGGGACAAGGCCCACACTTGTATTCAATCTCAGCTTTGGCTCCCAAACACTAAGGTTTCAGATTATGTTTTAAAAAACATTTTCTCTGGCAACTGGGCTGTTAATGGATGTGATGTTTTTGCTCTCGCCTCCTCCCCACCTTTAAAAGCTTGGCACTAAAGGGCTTCTTTGAAGATAAGGCCAAATTTTCAATTTAAGGGGAGGAACTTCATAAAGTAGATTTGAAGGGATGGAGAGGAGGAAGGGGGAAAAAAAAAACAACCAACCCTGGAGCCACTTTGCCTGTTGAGATGTACACTGTGCAGCACATAGGATTACAATGGCCTCTCTGTACCACCACTGGCTGGAGCCAGAAGTTCGCTGCAGCTGCACTGCTGCTACCTACACGAGGCTCCCCAAGGGTCACGCTCAGAGAGGGCCTTTGCTATAGCTGTGCATCCAGCCTGCCCTCCAAACCAAAAGCATCCTGCAGCCCCTACAGAGCCCACATCCACCCAGCAAGCAGGGGCACAGGTCCCCAGAGGCAACCACAGGAGCCTCCCACTGGGCTGTCAGTGCCGCAGGAGGCTCTCTGCTGAAACCAACTGTGGTCCTTATCCAAGAGGTTTTTTGAGGGCCAGCAAACCTATGGTCTCTCTTGATCTCCAGCAGACCTATCCTCAACACCACAAGGAGGCAGGGAAGTGCCACTTAGTTTTGCAGGTGGAGAGCTGAGGCAAAGAGCAGCTTGCCCCAGCTTGGGGGGAAATCTGTGGTGTAGAGGAGAATCAAATGCAGCTGCCCTCACATCCCAGGCTTGCACCCTAAACGCTGGCATCACTAAGCAAGGTGTCTGCTCCCCCTAAAAGTACCAGGATAAATTACAGTGACATTATCAGAAGAAGATGAATTTTGCAAATAAATGATGTATTCCAGGCCAACGTATCCATATTTGAGGTGTATCTCTCAAAGGCTACCTCACTATGTTTGTATCACCACAGGCTTTCTAAACCACACTAAACTCAACACATTAATTCACAGGGCTCTGTCTAACCTGTCCTTTTGTCAACTAAATGAAAAATAAAAAGTAACCTCACTCTGGTATTTGAAAGCTGACAACACAGTTCTGACAGGGATCTTTATACCCTTTCCCCTTGCACTCATGATTTAAAGAACAGCACAAGGGCCTGATGCACAGTCTTCAGATATACAAGCTTGTTCACTCGCTGACATTACAACCAGTGAACACATCCTTGCATTTGGCAGAGCCCTGGGTCTATGGCTGTGCATAAAAGTACAACCTGCTGGCTAATCTCTTTGCCAGAGTGGACCTGAGAGAGCCAAAATGGCACTGCTGCTGCAGGCCTCGGGGTGAAAGATTTACTGCCTATGCCAGGCACAGAAGTTAATGAAAAATGACCGCTTTCCAAAACACCATCTGGCTTTCACACACATATACAGAGACACCACAGCCCAAAACCTCTGCGAACCTGACAACGGTGGGTTTCCATAGGGGCAACACGCTGTGGTGTGGTTTGGACTTTGCCCAGCAAACCTCCAACACTCCACACAGGCACAAGGTGCGGTCGCCATCCTCACATCTAATGGCTGCTCAGGGAAGATGACTGGACACAGGGCAGCAGCCTCTCAAGAGCAGCTGAGCAGAAAGCAAGGATAAAGTTTGGCTCTCACCTCTGTGCTGGCACACTGCCCACAAGGAGGGCAAAGAAGCTCAAGCACGTCCCACACGCTCCCTGACGCACATTTCTCTCCATCGATGCCACTAGAGCCAAAATAAATTGGCACGGCCTCTTACTCAAGAGCTCCTACAACACACAATGGCAGCCCTCAGAGCCCCTCACAGGCACCCAGTCCAGGTGCTCTGCTACCAACCCCCTCAGGCAGAGCTGAGCCTCCTGTCCCATTTGTCCTTCTGCAGGGAAGAGAGGCCATTTTAATAAAAGGAGCACGTAACATCCTCAGGGTAGGGATCTGTTGCTCCCTGTTTAAGCAGAAAGCTCTGCACCGCCCGCAGCAGCTCTGGGACTGTGTAAGCATCAAGTGGTTTCTTCTCCCTGCAATAAATATCTTTCTGAGCTTTTCAGCCAACTTGCTTCTACTGCATCCATACTCCTTTTGTCTTAGCTTCCCATGGACACTCAGACAGCTGTGTTGCTGGAGCACACGCTCCTGTGGAGAGATTTTAGAAGACTTATGCACAAATATGCATACAAAGCAAATTTTGAAAGCTTCCCATTCTGCAAGCATTCCCTCCAGAAAACCGGCCTCAAGCACTATGTTCGGCCAATGGAGCAGCAGATAGGATGTCGTATGATTCAGAGACAAGAGGAACTAAACCCAGTATCAGGAAATAGAAAAAGATGTTTGCAACACCTTTTGTTGAACAATTACCCAAAGTACATTTAGAAACCTGAAAGATGATATTCACCCCCATTCTACCTAAGGACCTGCAATTCATTTAGTCATTATTCACCTTAAATTGTTCTTGTGGCCTAGGAACTGGAATACATAACAACCTCTTAAACTGAGACTGACCACAGGAGCACCAAAATACACAGCAGCAGGTTTTTTCCCTCAGGATGTTTTCAGTCTAACCAGAAACAGGAAGTCTCCAAAGATTTTGCCAGAGAACTTTTTCCTTGTGGGATATCCCATCCTAACTGCAGAATTCACACTGCAAATTTTTAGCCCGGGAGGTTAACGGTTTAAACCAAGAGATTTGCAAGCCTTGGTCTGTAACATGCCAGCAGTAATATATCAAAGTCACCTTTGCACATTAAAGAAGTCCAAGGGAATTGTGCCTCATGTCTCTGAGGCACTCGCCATCAGGTATTAAAATGAACAACCCACTATTATTTACTGCCAAAGGAACTTTTGTTAACCTGGAGTTACCTTGGCCTACTGCTGTTGTAGCATCTTGCAGGCTGAGTGACTAAACTGAGCCCAGCTGAGCCCAAGTCTCTGAAAACCCACCTGCAGACCAACCTGGGCTAAAACAACCAGCGTGGTTCCCAACACACCCTTCCCTGTCATTGCTCCCCTCTACATGAGGCACACAAGCTGGGGTGCTGGGAGACAGCCTGTCTTTGCCTGGGAAGAGAGTGATTTTGGAGGCACAGAGGTGCCTCTCCAGCCCTGTGGCAGTCCTCAGGAGGCTCAGCACAACAGAGAGGGTCCTCCCCAGTGCACCTGAGTTCTGCTCTGAGAGACATGAGGGTGGGAACAGGTCAGCTGCTAAGAGTCAACACAGACAGTAATATCTGCCCCCCGTCCCAGTGCTCAACCCATCAGCACAGGGTCCAGTTCCATTTTCTGCATGGGAACAGTAAGGCACAGGGCTGTGGAGAAAATTCGAGCTCACACAGGGCATGTGCATGGACTGAAGACCCAGCCCAAACACCTCCACATCTGAAGACAATGCTTCCAACTGAAGTGCCTTTCCTGTCCTGTCACCCATGTGGCAGCCTCCCTCCCACAGCCCAGGTAGAAGAAGCAATAGTTGTCTTTTTTCCTGTGCTTGTTATCAGATTGCAAGGTTTCTGTGCTCCCAAGGGCATGGGGCTCAGGAAGAGACCAGGAAATACTGGCAGGTAGATCTGGTCATGTTACAGTCAAGTGTTTCACTAACAATGACAAGAAACTATAAAAATTCAGGTCTGCCCTAAATGAGTAACTTTTCTTAACTCTGGAAAGGAAGTTTCTCCTCTGCAGCACTGCGGAGTACAGGGACAAAGCAGGCTGCTTGCTTCATAGCCCCTCCCGTGATGCTTCTTGCTCGGCAGGAGGCTGCAGCTGGCTCCCAAAGAGGCAATTCTGCTGGCCCTAGTCAGACAGGAGGAGCTGTACCAGCATCCTGAAGGCATTGCAGGGCTGCCAGTTTGGCACTGAAGATTTGGAGGGATCTGTCTGCTGTTAGTTTTGAGGACATAGCAGGATCTCATAGAGTGAAGTGGACTGAGCAATGATTCACCTGTCCTTCAAGGGAGCAAAACTCCAAGCCAGGAGTCTCACACCCTGTGGGCTGGAAAGACCTCTGCAAACACCAGGCACTGGGTTTCACTTTGCAGGCTCAAAGAACCTCTCGCTCTGTGCTTCTGTATCATGTCAGCACAAAGTACAGAAAAGCTGCTTTCTCCAGACTGCAGGGATACACAGAACTCATACACCTTACGTGCTAGTGTGGAGCACACACATGCACAATCATGCAGCTCTAATACTTCTTCATCGTGCTGAACGGAGAAGAAATGTGTGGGTTCAGCTGCTTGTACTGCCATACCTCTCAAATGAAGGTCCTGTGGGTGTGTGTGTATGAGCGGGAGAAAACTGAACTTGCCTTTCCCATCTGCACAGGACCTCTGTTCACCCTTCAGATGAACCTGCCTCGCATTCCCCAGCAGGAAGCAGGGAGGACTGCACTGTATCTGACTTCAACCCTCACAGCAAACACCTATTGGGACCTCTTCTGCTTGGTATATGCAGCATGAGTCCCTGTAATTGTATCTGAATTAAGAAAAGGACATGGAACAAATTTATTTCTTGTGAGAATATCATGCACCCAGCAGGCAGCTCACAGCTCTTCCTAATTGTCCTATTTACTTCAGAAGATCCCCACATGACTCCTAGCAGCATGGGAAGTTATTTCACCTTCATTTCTTTAGGTCACTTAAATAAACAGAACAAATCCTCACTGCAAACCCAGGATGTGTTTCTGCTCAAATCCTTCCCTGAGCCATGAACCTCAATATTCAACCCATTAAATCAAAGTGTCTGCCATGTAAGTACATGGGCATAAATATGGAGGAACCCTCCTCTTGATTGTAGGCACACTGAGTCTGTTAGTTTCAAAAGAAAACTAAGATAAAATTCTACTTACAAAACGCCCACATTCTTCTAATATTTTCCATGGTAGTTTTTTAGCCCATGGGAAAAGAAACTTTAATGGCAGATTGCAAATGAACATATCAAAAAGACACTACGGTAGCAGTGTAGAAATTAAGAGAATTGGGCACCAAGAAAAACATTTAAGACATGCTGGGAATTACATGCGGGTGCTGAGTGTGTATATGGATTCCTGTTATCCCACTCACATAATGCTGCAGATAGGTCAAGAGAGTTTCTTTAAAACAAACAAGGACAAAAAAGACCAACTTTAATAGACGTGCACTGCCTTTCACACAATGCCAGTGAAATAACACCTGGGTACCAGCATTAGTTGGGGAAATGCCCAAAGATAGATTTGTATGAAGTACCTTTTGCCAGACAGGGGTATCGGTTAAAGTCTATTATTGTTTTTCAAAGTAAGTATTAGTATCTTCAGAGCACTTCAAAAAGTCTGGTTTGGACATGGCTACAAATTCAGCATCCCACCTTCTCCCCAGCACATTTTCTATTTACAGTCACCATCCAGACGACCTGCCAAAGTTGCAGTCCAAGCAGGGAGGCACGCGTGCACAAACCCTACAACATCCCACTGCCGGGCAGAAAATTACTTCCCCTGACCCAAATCGCTCCTCATCTTTGCACCAGGGTTAAAAACTCTACGGTCACAGAGCAGGACAAAAAGTCTACTAACAGACTACCCACCACCGCTTTTCTCTGCAGCAGCAGCCCCTTCACAGACCACAAACCGAAATGCCTTCGCATCTGCCGGAGACAGCTCTTGCCTGTAAACTCCCAGCAGCTTTTGACAAGAGTTGGAGCAATGGAGGATGGATCTGCGGCTCATTTTGCACAGCTTCTCCCTCTCTCCACTGCTCACCGTCCCTCCTCGCCCAGCCGGCAGTGAGGACGGGGCAAGGTCGTGGACCAGGCTGCCGGAGAAGTTCCAGGCGAGCCCTGGAGCACCGCGGAGCGTGTGCGTGCCCTGGGCCCTCCATTAGTTCTGTCCGGCCCGCCGAGGAGGAAGAGCTGGAGGGAAACACGAGCCCCCCACATCTCACCTGCCTAAGCGAAAACAAGCCCCGTCCCGGTGGGGACCAGCGGGTCTCCACTACTCCCTTGTCATGTCTCCTACATCCCTAGGCAGACCCCCTTCCTCACGCCCCCACACCAACTTCCCGAACTCTGCCGCTGCCTGAAGATGGATGGGGCGAAAGCCCTGCGCCCCATCGCCCGCCACCACCGTGCGTCCTCCCAGCCCCTCGCCAGGGCCACCAGGCCCGGGCCCCCTTCTCTTGCACTCACCGCGGTCTCCAGTGGAGCAGGCGGGGGGAAACACAAAGATGCCCCAAACGAAGGGAAGCAACAAAGAGGCTTAACTCCAGGAGCTGGGAACTTCCAGGCCGGATCTGCGGGGAATTCACTACACACACGCACACACGCACGCACACACACACACACACAAACACAGAGAGAGAGAGAGAGAGAGAAAAAGAAGAGAAAAAGAGGGGGGAAAAGCCTATTTTAGGGGAAGGGGAAAGTGGGGGGGGCCCTTGGTTTGGGGGTGGTGGTTGTGCTTTTTCTGCGGGTTGGCGCTGGGGATGGGGGGCCGCGCTGAGCTCAGGCGCGGCGGGAGGAGGAGGAGGAGGAGGAGGAGAAGGAGGAGGAGGAGGAGGGAAGAGGCGCCGGGATGCGGGAAGCCAGACCCTCCATACGGGAGACGGCTTTTGGATGACTGAACTCCCAAACAATTCCCTGCTCTGGCTACTCCTAACCCAAGAGCCTCCCTCCTTCCCCTCCCCCTAAAGAGGAGGGAAGAAGAGGAGGAGCCAGAGGAGGGAGAAAACTCAAAGTAAAACCCCTTCCCCAAAGCCGAGCAGCGGTCGAGCCCCGTCGCGCGCTCGCACCGTCCCCGTCCCCCCGGTACGGCGAGCCGGGAGCCGCGGGCCCCCAGGGCCGCTGCCCGCCGCCCCACGCTCCCCAGCCGGCGGAAGCGGGAAAGTTGGGACGANGGCCCTGCCGGCCCGGGGTGGGGCTGAGGGGCGCGGGTCAGGGGCGCCCCGGGGCGCGGGGGTCCGGGGCTGGCACCTCACACTGGAGTGGCAGCAGCGCCTCACGGAGCCCCCCGGGCAGCCCTCCTGGGCGGCCATCCCGCCCCGTCCTCGGCGGTCGTCAGTTGTAATAAATACCGGGAGGATGAAAAGGTCTCTTCATCCAACCATCCCTTCCTGGCAGGTGCTTGCTGTCACGGAAAGTGTCTCGGGCACAAATTTCCAGGAGAAGCAATGACACCGCTCCCTGAGATTAAACCCAACCAGCTTCTCCTCACTGTGTCTCCCTGCACCAATCATGCCCCAAAAGTTAAATTTACCCAGAGGTGCAGGGAAATACTCAGTCTTTCAAGGCCCTTCAGTAAAGACCATCTTGAAACAAATCTGTCACTGAAAGGTCAGGATAGGTTTCTCACATTTTTGCCATGTACAGAAGAGCACAGATAACAAACGTGATCTGTAGTTTCTAAACGTGAAGTCCTTCAGTCTTCAAATAAGAAGGTGAAAGAGTTGAAGTTTTTCATCATGTCATCATTGGGTTTCAGAGTTATTCCAGCTTAGTGGCACTGTAGGAGAGTTCTGGTCTCCTGGCTTACTCATTTCTCACACATGAGGATGATGCAAAGGATTTGGTGTTTTTTCTATTTGGATTTGGGGTTCTTACCGCCTTGCTTTATTACGTGGGTACTGAAAAGATTAAAACTGATTTTTCTGTAGGATTTTTTGAGTTCCAAGGGAATGTGTGTTGATGGCTTCTTCAACTTTCATTTCAATGGGTAAGCTTATCAGGTTGAATACAAAGACTTATCAGGTTAAACACAAACTTCCTTCCTCTGAAATGGTAACTTTGCTGTCTAATTATCTTTTAGAGAATAGTTTCCGAGATTCCAAGTTTTTCCTTATTTTGCTCAGTAACACACTCCTCAGGTGCTAAATCCATATGTAGACACCTCACTAAGTGGCCTAATTTTTACAAGTGCTAAGACCTCTAGCACCTGCCTTGTCTGAAAAACACTGGTTTCCTAATTTAAAGCAGTCGTAAACTCTCCTAAATTAAAGCAGGAATTGAATTAGCCCCGACTAGTTTTAGGCTTACAGAGGTGGGAAGAAAAAGGCAATGGAGCAGAATTAGAGCTACCTTGTGCAAAGAAGTGCCCCAGGGCTTGTTAAACAGTATGAAAAAAAGATTACAGCCCTGCAGGATTACATTGCCTGTTTATTCCCGGGGCTGAGGGAATAGATGGGACGCAGCAGTGCCCTTCCTATGCTGTTCTTCCCACCTGCCTCCCAGAAGAAATGCCTTGGGACAAAGCAGGGTGCTGGTTTGTGCAGCCATGTCCCCTTGGCATCCCTGGACAAGCCAGTGGCAGTCCTGCTTTCAGGAAGCTCTCTTGTTGTACTGGGGATGCCTGCTCTAGGCTGGCACGCATTTGTTTCAAACTCCCCACCAGAACTGACTTCTGGATGCCACTGGCCTGTCTGAAGCTCGAAGTAGTGTGATAGCCAAAACCCCTTCATTAACCCCAGTTCCTCAGGCATAAGGAAACTTTTACTCTGGGCATTGACCAAGCACAGCCTATGGCTGGGGGGGTGGGGGTGTCCCATCTCCTTCTGGAGATGCCAGAGCCCCCCTGATCCTTGGCTACCAATTTGCCCATATTGGCCCTGTCCCTCTCTGATCCCAGACAAAATTCCCACTGCTGCTGCTGTCGGATGCAAAGGCTTCTCCTTGGGGCCGCTGAAACTCCAGCTGTTTGATATTGTGAGGAGCAAGGCAGGGGGCACAGAGGGACTCTGCATGAAAGGGCGAGCTCAAAGGAAACCGGACCCTGGCATGTCGGCACGATGCTCAGTGGGTAACATGCTCAGTTAAATTTGCTCATTCAGCCAGCTAAGAGGGAGAGTTTTCTCATCTGTCCTGCTATGTTTAATTCATCCACACATGCCTCCCAATTACGGCAGGAGTAATAAACAGAAAGGGATGGTGGGGGTGGGGGGGGAAGCCAGCCAGGCCCCAGCCACCAAACCTAAGTGCCCTGAAAAAATGTGAGCTGTGCACTGCTGGGGTCTGCCGTCCTGGGAGGAGCTCATCAGCAGCTCTGGCTCTGAGTCCTTATGAATTTTAGCCCAGATTCATGCCTGAGTTTTGTTGTTCTGTCTGTTATTCTCCAGAAATGTACATTGCAGGAGCTGTGTTGCAGAGTGCTGCTTTCGGTGTACCATGTCTGCTGCCTGAGTTAGGCAAAACTCCCAACAAAAATTGTCTCCATGGAGGCTACCAGGCTCACCACCATGTTCTTCCAGCTCTGCATTTTTGCAAAAATGAAAAATTGATGGGGGGAATTAGGCTGTGGAGGCAAAGACAAGGTGGATAAAATGCTCCATCATAGAGTGAGTTCAAAGCTGTCTGGCCACGTTGTTGAAAATTCAAGGTAAATTTGTGGAAGGATGGATGAGGAAGTGATGAGTAGCTCAGTTCCAAGAGTGGCCATGGCCCAAAGTGACCAAAAAGTCATCTTGTGTACGGTGTAGAGGGGGAAAGACTCACATTATGAAGGGATGTGAACGGGAAGCCCCCAGTTCAAAGGAGTTTCAGCATGAGTTTTACTTGTTTACCCTCTTGTAAAGCTATTTGTTACTTCAATAATCCATAGGAAATGGGATCATTTCTCTTTCAGCATGTCAAATTAAATAAACAAATAAAACCTTGTTTGGCTGGTGAGAAGCTTAGAAAGGAAAGTGTATTTGTATAGGGATTCAGGAACTAAGCATCTTTCAGGAGCACAAGATTAGGAAAGAAATCAGAGAAACAAAGGGGGAAGTGATTCAGTCATCAGAACTCAGCCAAATTAAAGAGGGGGGTGGGATGAAAGGACAAGAGATAGGGCCTGGCTATATTAGGAAATCTCTGCTGGCGTAAACTAAACCAGCTCGATGTCAGTTTAGTTTTACCACTAGGGTCCAAGTCAGGGACATAGACTTGGTTGTGACAAGCTCATCCTGATGTCAGACAAATATCATACGTTCACTGGCGTTTCTTTTATTTCAGAGTATATACATTACCCCTCATGCACGAGCACAAGCACACACAAGGGATAACGTATGTATTTTGAAATAAAAAAATCGCAATGAGCCAGTGCTAGCTTTTCCCTCTGAGAGAGGGGTTGGCAGCAAGATAATTTTGTTAGTACTGTTCCTGTTTCAGACATGGTAAAAACAGTACAAAAGAAACACAGCCCCACAAAGGTATCATTCTCTTTTTTTGCACTGGTACGTATATTGGTATAAAAGATGTTATATATTGGTGTAAAATGTGTTATATATGGGTACAGCTGTGTCTATGTTCTGTGCCACATACCTACAGGGGATGTTGTAAAGAACTACCATTCTCTTTGTAGTCAGGTCATTGATAGGAAATATTTGGAGAATCAGTGGGCTCCCAAGTCTATGAGAAGATTTGGTTCAGGTCCATTTGTTTCCTTGTCTTAAAATGTTGAGGGATCAGCAGTCAGAGAGATCCTGTTGTGTTTGGCAAGTGTTGTACAACGTCACTGAACATTTTGAGTGGAGGACAGGGTCTTTAAGAAAATGTTTTGTTAATGGGAAATTATCAAAGGCAATTGGTAAAGCTTTTGGCATGAGTAAGGAGATCAGACAAATGCTCTAAATAAATAGCCTTCCCCCCCACCCTGCCCTAGAATCCTGCTTTCCTTCCTCAGAACTTAGCAACTACTCTCCTACAGTTTAAAACTTCTCTTGCAGTGAAAGCCAATATAACCACATTTGTGATCATGACCACTCACCTCACTGCCAGCGCTGGATGTGGGAACTCCTGAGACTGGATACAAGAGCGCCACAAACCTGCTGTGTGCAGAAAGAGGTAGGACATGCCCTCCTGCCTTTGGGTTCACTGCCAAAATCCATCTCAGAATAATGATAAGAAATGCTCCCCTGATGAATAGGATGTAAAAACAAGACCGTGCATGTCATCTTTTGCAGTGACAGTGTTGCTCTGTGCTATTAAATAGGTGTTGTATCTTACCCAGAGACAGTGATATTTCAGTGGCAGGCAAGCTTATTCTCATCCTTGAGTGGGAATTTATTTGGAAGCTTTCGGATGCATGTACAGTGGATAGACAGGACAGGATGCTATAAAGTAGTTCACCCTTCCAAGTGGAGATGGGAACTTGGGCAGTAGGTGCTGAAAATAGGACTTTTCACGGGTGAAATGCATTAGATAGAATGGATCATTTCAAGTGAACATTGTGAATCTCAAATTGGAGGAGAGATATATATATATATAATGTTTTAGCATATGCATTCAAATTATATGTATGTACATAAAATTGCAGCATCACCAGCTCTTCAAAAATCAGTTTGTTTGGGTCTTTTTGTTTGTGTGCACCCCTTCAGCTGGACATCATGGCAGAGTGCAAGATGTTTTAGTGGTGTTGGCTTAGATGGCTTTGACTGATCCTTTCCCCCTGCTATCCATTTTTAGCTTTGTAGAGGTTTGTTGGAAAAAGCAGATTTTTTCTTCTCATGTGAGATTTTTTTTCTCTCTGGAGACTCTGCATGGAAACCTGATGCTACAGTAGTTGATGGGAATATTATTCCCATCAGTACAGACTCCACTGGGTTTAGGGTTTCACACTTTTTATGATTCCCTTAATCTGTAGTAGGTTGTTGCGGGTTTACAGACAACAACAGTGAAGATGGGGAGGCATCTTAAAGGTGTTCCAGGTTAATGCTGAAGACTGAAAAGATCCCTTTAGCTGGAGCACAGTCCCTGGGTAATTACACTTGTGGGAAATAGCTACCTGTCATGTCTATCAACAAGGCAGCTTACCTTTTAAGGCGCATAGATTTCCCTTTACATCACATTCTCTCTTTGTTGTAGCCCATTTATTCACCTATTATTCCCTTATAATCTCTCTTCTCTTACCACTTTCCCACACACCTGTTGCCTTTCCGTCTTTCTTTTTCATTGCTTAAGGTTTGTGCTTACCCTGTCCTCTGCAACAGCCCTCAAACAAGTCCTAAACTTCAGGAAGTGAAAAGGCTGGGGATCCCCAGTCTCCCCGGCCCCCACTAGCCCTGCATCTGTCCCTGTGCCCCCCAACATCCCCCCTCCCATCCGTTGCCCACATCCTGAGCATGAAAGCCAGCCGGATTAATCCGGCACAGAGCACATTGTGTGTGAGTCATGACAGGCTCACTAAGGCGTGCAGTGCTGATAAAAGGCAGCTCTGATGGGCTCTGTCAGGGATCCCGGAGAAACAGCGTGGAAAAAATCTGCTAACCCACATCCCAGCCTGGCAGCCGGGGCCTGGAGACAGCCAGGCACCGAAGGGAGCGCGGGGAAGGGGTCCTGATCCAGGCTCAGCCTGTGGGGAAGCCCTTGGTCCCAGGCATGAGCTGGTGCTTCCTGGGGCTCTTGGGTCATCCAAGAGTTCGTGGGGCCAAAGGAGGGCTGGTGTAAGCCCTTAGATCATAAGGATGCACCCTGGGATAAGCTCCCTCTCCCCAGAGGGACCAGCTGGCCAAAGGATATTCCTGACACCCCAAGCAATGTCAGAGGTGTCACTCTCCTTAGACCTACCTTCCCCTGCTCTGTCCCAGTGGCTAGCCCAGCTAGGGGAGCCTGAAGGAGGCTGCTCTTGTCTAACTTGGAGGACACGTCTCTCAAAACAGCGTTATTTTACCAACCTGTACTTTCCCATTATTTGTTCCTTATTCTTCATATTACCCTTTAATGTCATCTTCCTCAGTATCTTCAGCTCTCTGGTGTTAAGCCTCGCAGACACTGATGTTTGAACCATTATGAGTCCCTCTCCTTTCAGTCAGCCAGGCTATGCATTGCCTATCTGCAGTATCCTCCTAATACTCTCCTTCCTACTTCTTTATGGTGTCCACTAGATACCATCACCCTGCTGCAACCTGGAGACTCAGTGAAAGGCAAAAAGAGCAAGAGCTTACAGCTCCATGCCTCTGAGCATATATGCTTTGTCTTTTCATTAGGCTGTGCACAAATACACTTCTACTGCATTTTAAAGAGCAGGGCAGCAAAGCATTTACCAGTCATTTCTTTGAAACTTTAGGAACTAGATCTTCTCTTAGAAAAAAGAATCAAGGCTGATGCCAAGGCCACGGTGCTCAGGAATTTACAGTCTCTGAGAACAAGGGTTAGGTGAACTTTAAAAGGTTATATAACGTAATGTTTCTGATCCTTTTTTAATCCAAAGAACAAACTAACCTTTCAGGGAAGAAAAAAAGAAATCCACACATTCTTTCGTGGCGTGATACGACGCAGCAGCCAGCGGTTATAGGCAAATAAAAATCAGGCAAAGCTTTGAAATTCTTCGGTTTTCATTTCTACCAGCTGCTTTTATTTGTCGCCATTTCATTTGACTGCATGTGTTAGATATTGCATGAGGCATGACTGTATGGGTGGGAATTTGGAGAAGTGCTGTAATCCACTTGCAGACTGCCTTCTGAAGTCTTGCAAGACACCAGTACTCAAAATACTCCCAATCTAGTCTGCCTGCTGCGTGCCAGACCATGCTGAACCCAAAACCCATTTAATCCCCTTTTCTGACTGATGTAAGCCATACCTAGGAGCATCTTGTGGAAGGCAGAACACTTGGGTGAGGGAATGGATGTCTGCTGTAATCTTTTCTCTACAACTTAAATTTTACTCTTGTATACTTCATTCCATTACTTATGATTCTAGTATTTTTGGACCACCCCTGCTTAGCATTTACGGGTCTTTAATCCTCTCTGTTGTCAGACAGATAAACTGGGTCTGGGCCCAATTCTCCCTCAGTTAGCTGGGTGTAAATGTCTCTGAATTCACACCAGCTAGATGCAATGTAACATGAGAAGTGTGTGAGGCCCTTTATTCTGTCAGTCTCCCCTCATAAATCAGCTCCCACAGCAGCACCTGAAGTCATTTTCTCAAGACCAAAGAAAGCATGCATGGAGAAGGTTTTGTCAAGAGTCTAGGGAGATCAAATGGCCTTGGAAGGTTTGCTGTTCCCTGCAGTGCTGCAGGCAGCTCAGCCAGGGTTACTGAGTGTGAGGACCACGCACAGCATGGCTCGGCACCAGGAAGGAGGATGTTAAGCCACCAGAGAAATTGTGGTTGTTTCTGCTTGTTGCAGTATGATCTCGGCCGAAGAATCGTGGATAACTGTGTTTCTGTTTCATCTCAGCTGAATATGGACCCAGTTTACCTGCCCAAGAGGTTTCAATTTATGCTAGCTTTTTGGTAGTGAGACTTTCCCATGAGACTGAACTGCTAAGCAGCTTTTTTTGGTGGCCCTTTCTACAGTGTCTCTTGTGTGAGCTGGAACAAGAATGAAATTCCCTCCCACCCAAGTGTCTTGTGCAGCTCCTCGCCTGTGTCTCATGATGAGAGAGACAAAGCCAGTAGGTCCTTGGCAGCTCTTACAGTGTCTGTTTGAGGTATGAGCCAAATACTGGTCCCAGCATGGTACTATGACTCAAAGCACACGACACCAGGCAGCACCAAAATTGCTGAGTGCAGTGGTGCCATGGTCAATACACCATGTCCCTCACTGCTGCTGTCACTCAGCATGTCCTTGTCCACTCTCCTTTCCCATGCAGGGACAGTGCTTTCCCTGGCACAGGAGCAGGAGGAGGGACTGGAGGCAAATCTCTTTGTTTGCTTTCAGAAGTATGATGTCTACAGGGTCATACTGCATTCCAAAAAACGTGAGAAATGGAGGAGGTAGAGCCGGGTTAGAGGTACCTACACCTGAGGAAGATAGAGCAAATGGCAGCCCTGAGTCCCCCAGCATCACCTTTTGCTGCTGATCCTCGAGGGTGTGTTTCTTTTGGGGTACTTCACATTTTCTAATCTGGTGCCAAACTCTTCTTCCTAGAGTGCCTCTAAAGATTTTTACCAACTAAAAGCCAGGCCCCAGACCCCTGCCTCCTGCTGAAGTCCTGCTAACTGCTTCTCAGAGGACACCCTTCCCATAGGTGTGTGGCTGGGCTCCTTGTATAGGAAGTACAGCCTTGGTGTAAATCACAGCCGGGCTGGCCAGTTTAGTTCTTGATACCACCCTTACAATCACTGCAAAAATTAATACATCCTTACCCAAGAGACATTTGTGTCAAAGAATATATATTTTTTAATAATATATTTGGGGAAAATCAGAAGCTACCTTGCTTTCTGAAAGACAAGTTTGGCTGGTGTCCTTGACTTGCCAGAGCTGTGATTTTCTAAGGACCCTGAAGGAGATGAATTTCCTTACTGAAACTCAGTGGGATTTGGGGGGTGGGGTGTGTGTTTCTTCTCTCCCTTGAATATTCAAACAAGTACTCCTCAGACATCTCTCTTCTGCTTGTCACTCTTTGCCCTGTTTGTTTGTTTTTTGCACTTCTCGCAGCCCGGACAAGGCAAACAGGCCAGTCTATTGTTGGTGTGCATCTTTTTAACTGCAAGATTTGTTTATGTCTTAGCACAGTGATGCAATATTTGGGTTGAACGCTTCAAGGGGAAATGTTTATAGAACTAAAAAAATATTTCCATTTGATTTGTTTATAGGAAGTTTTTTCTTGTGGTCTTGGGTTTTGAAAAGGCCTTTGCATGTTTTCTTTTCCGCCTCCCCCACTCCCCTCTGTGGATTTGAAGTTTGGTGCCAAATTCAGTCATGATAATGCCATGACTGGCTCTTTAGGTATTTCTACCATGCTCAGCATTACACCACTGGAGTATCTTCATCCCGGCCTCCTAGATCTTCTCAACAGCGTTATCCTTCTTACATACTGAGGTTCCCAAAGCTTCTTGGCAGGGCTGAGGGTTTTCCAGCGCCACAGTCCAGCAGCTCCTCTTTGTTCCTGAATTATCTCTGACCTGGGCCAGCCCTCAGGCAGGGCAGGCTACACTAACAGGGGAGAGTTGGAAGAGTTAAATGGGAACATTGCTTAGAAGGGAAAAACAAAAGAGTAATAGGAAAGGCATCTTTGTGTGACCGAGGCTTAACCGAAACCAGGCCTTCTCCCCCTGCCTCAGCCAGGAAAACAAGAGAGTACGTGCAGGCAGCCACCGGCAGAGCGTGCACGGGTGTCCTCCTCTGCCTCCACAGATGCAGGCAAGGCACAGCCACTCACAACAAGAGGGACAGCAGCTGATTGCTCATGTGGCACCCCCAGGGCACAGCACGGGTGCACTTCCTGCCACCCCGGCACTCACACCCTTCATTGCACATCCGCTCCCCCCTTTCTGCCCCTCTCCCATTTACTTGGTGTTTGTCACCCAGAGGAGGCTCCCACATTCTGTTGCACACCATCCTCCAGGCACTGTGCATCTGCTCTTTGGGAAACACTGAGTACCACAGGGCTGCCTCCGTGTCACATTGGGTCAGTGAACAAGGATGCTGAAAGGATGAATGTCACAGTTTCTACCATCCCTGGCTTTGGCCACAGCTTGCTAGCAAGAGGCATAGATGGGGCAGGAGGAGGTGCAGGCTTTCTCTCGTGCCTTGTAATTTTGCCTCTTTGTACCAAAATCAGAGAGAACAGTCACAGGGTCCTTCCAGCCACTGTCCTAAGCTAACCCAGCATCATCCACTGCCGGTCTTCATTCTCTTGACAGGATAAACCATCACCACCTTTACCGTGTACCTACCAGGGGTAACCATCAGAGAACAGAGAATATAACAACATGTGCCAAACTCTTTGAACCAATAAATATCATCAGTCCTCAACATTTCTACAAGGCACTCTCACACCTATGTCACCACAGTTTCAGGGCTGGATGTTTTCAGAATACGGCTGGCCCTGGAGCCCAGGTGCAGCTCACTTTCCGTGAGCTCATTAACCAGCAGGGCTTCACAGACCATCATCTGGCAACAGCCGGTGTAGGAAAAATTACTGTTAGAGATGTTTCCAGCTACTTCCAGCTGCTGCCTGCACAGAAATAACATGAGATCACTAGCTCAGAGGAAGCCTTGGCTTCCCCAGTCCCTGGCCATCAGCAGGTGGCCCCGGGAAGTGGAATGGCCTGTGCGTGCTGTGGCAAGGGGGACCTGGCATGTGGGCACGGGGATCATACACAGATGAATAAATAAAAGCCAGCCCCCTTGCTTTTCTGGCTGGTGGGCTCTCCTGCCAGAGATGACTGGGATCGGTGTTCGGTTTTCCCTGGAATGCTCCCAGTTCAATACGCACTGTTTCAGAGCCATGCCAGCTGCTGGCAGCCCCCTGTGTCCCTCCTGGTCCCACTTCCCTGCACGCTGCTCTGTCACCACAGAGGGGCCCAGGACAGCCCCCAGGTCCCCCACTCTCACCCTGCCTTCTCCCCAAAGCTGAGATCCAGCAGAAAGGAAAAGCAAAGGTAATGAACAGGCTGGCTTCAGTTCTCTCACTCTGACAGTCACCTTTCCTAATGGTCAGTAAAACTGGAATCCCTCAGAGACCTGTTTTGTGACAGCATCATTGTGCCTGTGAAAGAGCAGGACCCTTCTGGGACTACAAAGGCTTTGAGTATGTTTGCTTTGTCCTGTTGTTTGGGACTGAGATTGCCCAAGAGTCACTGTGCATCCATGCACCCTGGCTGTAGCCTGGAGCAAGCTGGCAAGAGAGCAGGGGATGGCTTGGGTCTCTGCTGAGAGCAGTGCCAAGGTTTTCCTAAAAGGTATCTACAAGGCTGCATGAGGAAAACTAAGGCCAATGTATTTTATACAGAACCCTGGCTCGATGAGAATTGTTACATCTGGGGATTGTGTCTACCACACAAATGGGCCGTGATAACTAATACCTGGTAGTCTATCTTGGCTCTTCACATGTAAGACAGACTCAATGTCATCATGTTATCAGGGGTTTTAGTGCACTGGGAGCCAGATGGAAGGCAAAGTAGACCAAGGCCACTTACAGACACCATAACCACAAGCCTTGGTTTGTGAAGGAAAACCAGGAGGGCTATCACCCACGAGCTGTGGGGCTAAGTGCATACCTTCACGCCATCTCGGTACCTTCTTGGAGATGGTAACCACATCCTCCAGGAGGGAAGGTCTATGGGTCACACCGGCTTGGTACACTAACTGTGTCCCCCACAGATGGGTATTGCACGTGTGTGTTGCTGTTGGATTCTTGATGGTTGTTCCTAGGAGCGGTAGAAATAGCTTATTTATTCCGTTTGGCATTTATATCCATTCCCTCTTCTCCTCCCAACCCATAACCCCCTCCCCCAAACGCCAAGCTAATGCCTTCCAGATGAGGTGCTAGAAGCTGCTAATTGCACCCGGATCCGTCCTGATTTGTGCTTCAGTCAGCAAGGCACCTCGCTAATGGATCTGAGACTTGGCAGTGGGCCTGGGACCAGTGTCAAAGGAAATGGATGAGAGGGAAGGAGAGAGCAGAGGGTTAGAGGGAGAGCAGGGAGACCCAGAAAGGAAAACGATCCCTCCTCCTCACGGCAAGGGGCCGAATACTGATAAGGGCTTGTGGTTGTCCCCCAAGGCTAGGCGGTAGTGTGTGGGATAGCAGGCGGCAGAGGCGCATTGCCTTCTCCTGTTAGAGAGACCACGCCTGTGCTGGGGTACTGCTCCTTGCTCCTGTGGGAAAGCTTAACCTTGCACCGGGGCAGCAAGGCACTTTATCACTTCCCAGACTGGTCAGGGCTTGAGCTTTCCTGATGGGAAGCTGGGACATGAGAGCTGGGAGCCAGCTGGGGGCTGAGACTGAGCCGTGGCTCCCTGTTGATCCAGGGCATCTGTCTCACATCCCTGGTGGCTTTCAGGAGAAGAGGAGCCAGCTGGGGTGATTGGATGTGGATCAGAGGTGGAGAGGAGAGAAAACAAGAGGGAAGGGGGTTGGGGAGGTGATAGCAGGCAGGATAAGAAAAGAAAGGCCTGGAGAGGAAATAGAATAGGAGACATGGAAAAAGCAAGGGGCAGAAGTGGAAAAGCAAGAAGGAGAAGTGAAGGCTGGAGAATAAGGAGATGGTGTGTAAAATGTTGATCTTCCTCCTGTACAGCCTGTAACAGCCACAGTGTGGCCTGGGGAGGCTGTGCTAGCAGCCAGACAGGGCTGCAGCCTCTCTGAGAGCCCCAAAGGGAACTGTGCATGCTGTCCTGCTTGGGAGCCCTGGGACCTCACTGCAGAGCTTCAGGGATGAAAAACTTCCTATCAACACATAAATGTCTAGGGACTATTCCTCAGTGTCTCACCAGGCTTTACTGCCTGAGGACAGGTCTGTTTCTGGACATGGGGACGACATCAACACAAAGAGACTTTGCTTCAGCATCTCAGCGTGGGCCTGAGGAAAATGTTGTTGCTAAGTACTTGGGAGTTAGCTTAAGGGTGGCATGAAGAAACCTCCTTTCTGTGTGCTGGAGAGCCCCAGGAGAACTCGAGTGGTTCCTCTCCATTTTGAGATACCTCTCCAGCATTAAATCTGGTGTCTTCCCCAAATGGAGTTTATTACACTCATTTTACTGGTGCAGGAAAGTGAAGTAACATTGCCTTGGGTTCCACAAAGAATCCAGGTCCCACGTGGGAGAGGACATGTGGTTGTCAGTCAGGGGGTACCTGTTCTGCTAGACTGTGAATGTCTAGCATGAAGAACCAGCAGAGTCATGAAACTGTCAGAGAGGGAAGGAAGGTTCAAGGGCAGAACTGCACCAGGTAACTGGGAAGAGAGAAGATGTTTAAACCCACACCAGTGATCTGGATAGATGGGCACTTGGTCTCAACAAATCCTCTTCATTGAAAAAAGAAACCCAAAACTAGGGAACACTGGGGTGGAAGGAAGCCTGCAGCTGCCAGGAGGGCCCTGGAGGTGTGTTGCAGCATCAAGTAATCAGCATGATAATCCTGGGAAAGATGCTCCAGGTGGAGAGGTGCCAAGCTGAAAGCAGAAGAAGGACAACCAGAAGCAACCAACTGCAATGGGAACCCAGTTGGTTGGAACTGGTAAGACACTGTGCTAAAATGCCTTTGGCTCCGAGTTCCATTTTCATCAACTTTGCAATTCTTGGCAAAGATCGGAGGGAGTTTCCACTAGACTGTGATTCATTTAGTGAAATTTGATCATGGCCAGCAGGGGAGGGAAGTAGACAGACAGACTGACAGAGAGACAGTGTACTTTGAGAAGAGGAGGCAAGACTGTCAGGCCTCTGCAGAAAGGGCAGAAAGAGACCTGTTCTGTCTGATAGGAATCTTGGTGGGCAATCTTCTGGGAGAAGACGTAAGGAAGTAGAAGAGCAAACTAATTACAGACATTGTGTGAGCTTGGATGCACCTACAGACTGATTAGCTCATGTCTCCGAAGCACTTGGAGATGGAAGCCAGTTAATTATCCTTATTAATTTTTCCCCTTTTGTGGTCTTAGTTATTTTTGGAGACCATTTTAAGCACAATGCACCACCCAGGTGCTGGCTGCCCCACAACCCATTGGAATTCCCTATTTGTCTTTCCCTTTCCTTACACAAAGGACAAAACAGTCCCAATGAGAGTGATTCCTTCCTCCTGAAACAAGGACAAATAAAGAAAAGAAAAAGAAAAATACCATCTCCCATGCTGGCTTGCCCAAATCGCATCACACTTGCCCATTTCTGTGCCTCTGGGGGGCCAAAGGCAAGGTGAGTGACTCTCTGAACTTACCAGTTCCCCGGAATACTGTCAGGTCAGTACCCAGGTGCACAGGAAACAAAAGCATACTTGCTCTGCAGCTTGTTGCAGAACAGTTAGGACTTGGATTTAGCTTCTTTCCAATCTTCTTGTTGTGGATATCCACCAAAGGACACTGAGGGAAACCCTTGTGAACATCCTGAGGCCATTTCTGACAACAGAAGCATTTCAGGCTTCGTCAGAGCAATAGGAGAAGTCATATTTTGAAGGAAACCACAGAGATATCTGGCCTTTAATTTAATCTGCCACCTACTTCCTTTGTTCCCAGATAGAGGGCATGGCTGCTGGGTGACACGTGAGCTGTTACCTTCTATCATCTGTGACCTTTTGGTTGCTTGGAGGACTGGGGAAGGAGCCTCAAAACGCTTGGATGTGAATGAGGACGCTTTGGGATTGAGGATCTGGGGGCAGACGATGCTTTTGCACCTGTGGTTGGTGTGCAGGCAAAGTGGTGGCAGCACCCAGCAGCCTGATGTGCCTCTGGATCCACGTGGGAATGGGCATGCCCAGCCCCACAGCCCGCAGGGCTCCTTGCTGGCTCTATGTGCCCAAATGCTGCCTCAGCCCTTGGCTGCTTGCATCAGGGCATGGGGTGTTCTGGACTCCAGGTGCTGCCCTTCTGGGGGCTTCCTGGGCAACTCTGCAAGAAGTCCCCCAAGAAAAATCTTGGAAAGGTCTGGCTTTGGAGAAATGCCAGGCCCTTTTCTTCCCCTCCTTCCAGTTTCTTGCTGCCTGGGGTCCGGTCACACCCTGGACAACCAGGTGGGAAGCCACAGTCGAAGAACTGGAGAATTAACAGGTTTTCAGCACTATGCCAAAGCACTAAATGCTGGGAAGCCAGACCATGCGCACCATGTTAAAATAAAGGGAGAGCTGAAGACTTCCAGACCATGACAGGTTTGATCTGGCTTGTTTATTTTTTGGCAGGAGGGGCTGAGTGAGGCCACGGCAGGGACCGAGCATGTGTTACATGTGCCAGAGAGAGCACGTCTCCTCCAAGTCAGCTGCATTCTGGCTGCTTGCACACGTGGCCCATCAGTCCCATTATGATGCTGCACTTTGCCTGGTGGGCTGAATGCAGGAACTAGGTCCATTGCCATGTGATTTATGAATCCTCTCTGAGGTCCCATCTTTTTCCTCCTCCTCTTCCTTTTGGGGACTTGGGGATTTGGTTGGTTTGGGGGTTGTTTTTTTAAAAATAAAGAGCACTTGAAGTTCATTTAAGGCAGAACCCCTTGATTTACTGTGCTCTGGTTTCAGAAACAAAAGACTTTAGTGGGGGGAAGAAGCCATTTAAGTTTTTGAGTATTTTTGCCCTGTTACACCTCAGCATCTCTGTATGGACACAAAGCATGCATGCCATGGTGCAACACCAGCACTTGTCTGGTGCTGAGAAGGACCCAAATCAGTCTGGGCCACAGGTGCTCTGTCAGAGTCACATTTTCTCAAGCAGGGAGTCAATCCATCAAGAGGGAAATCACTCTGCTGTGCTGCTTCTGTACAACGTGTCTGCTGAGATCTTGGAACCCAGCAAAATCAGAACAGGATTTTCACCAAGATAGAAGAAGTGGTGTTACAGATCTACAGAACAGAACTGAATGAAACTGAAGGAGAGCTGTCAGTAAGGGAAAATTAAGAGCATGGCTGAGTTCCTATACTTTGAGGAGCCAAAACTGATTGTTTTTTTTTTTCCTGAAGTCCAGGTTTGGCTTAACTGAAAAGCAGACCTATTTGTTTCTTTCTACTGCAGCATATCCTAGCCTAAAAATCTGTCATCTGCACTTTGCATGCCTTTTATAAGTGAAAAATGAAGTGGTCAGATACATGCTAAATTATGAAAAAAGCACATTCACACAATTTTATTTGGGACTTTCAATATCGTGTTCACAGGAATTCCGAATGTCCAGGAAAGCATCACTGACAAAACCTATGTGGACCTCTTGCACTGTAAGAAAACCACCAGATAACAAAACCTTCTGCTGAGCCCATCCAGTGAAACAGCTCAGGGTGCCTCGCTACACTGGGAAATCAGAGACCGAATTTCAACAGCCAGTGCCACCAAATGAGTCAAACCCTCAAGAGTAACTTTATCCCTATGGTTCTGTGAGCAACTCTTGTGTGCTTTACCAAGAGCATGCACGACAGCTTCAGAGCATAGCGGGGCTGCTGGCTCCTAAGCGGTGTCAAAATACTGCCATGAGACTCTACTTTACTTAGCATTCAAGGGTCAAAACCAGAATCCATTGGGAAAAGCACTTTGTGTCTATAAAAATCCCCACACTCAGACCTTCTTTGGCCACTGGGACACCAGCAAAAACGAGTGCTGCTCAGGACCCTATTCAGGGCACAGGTGATGGCGAATGGTTTCCACTTCTTGCCATTTGCACTGGAAAGAGAAACATTGTGAGGGGATGCAGACAAAGGCTAGCAGCATGGTCAGGGGAAGAGAGTGCCTATCATGAGGCAGGAGACTGTTGATTTATTTTGCCCAGTGAAATGCAGGCTGAGAATGGATATGATTGTTCTTGGTAAACACATCAGAGGGATGAGCACCAGGGAGGGAGCAGAGCTATTTAAGCCTTGGAACAATGTTGGCGCAAGAACAAGTGGGCATGCTCCAGCCAGGAATAAATTGAGACTGGAAGTAAGAAGAATGGTTTAAGCCTCAGAGCTGTCAAGTTCTGGAAGAGTCTACTAATTGGGGTAGTGGGAGAATCTTAAAACTTATTAGGATTGTTTGGATCTTCACATTTGTGCGGGAGATTGCACGATGTGATTGCTGACAATAGCAAGGGACAAGACATGGTAAAATAGGAGATCCCTTCCAGCGCTACATCCCTACTGCGAAGCACTTGGGATTGATTTGCTCCTCGTGTATCCATGTTAAGGCAGGAGAGCTGCAGGATCCTTTGCCATCCAGCCCTGCGGGGAAATTGTTGGCGAGCCAGTTGCAAGCAAGGAGATGAGGATACTTTCTCAGATGGCTGAAGATGATATGATGGTTGCTACTAATGAGCTGTGAGGAGAAACGTGTCTGTGGTCCCAGGAGGAAGACTGCAGGCATCACACCAGGCCACAGCCAGGCAGCAGGGCAGAAACAAATGACAGAGGAAAAGAGTTGAAATTCCAGAGGAGAAAACCAAGTGCAGGCATTTTCTCATTAGAGAGCAGGGGGCTTCATGTGTTCTTTGTTTTTTCAAAGGCAATAGAGGTTGAACAATCACCAGGGAAAATTTACATAACCCATTCTGTCATTTGGAGCCAAGGCAGCTCTGCAGCAAGCCCTAGGATCAGCTATGCTGCTCAGGCCATGAGTCAGTCTCAGCAAAACCATAGTTTTATGCAGTCATATACATTTTTCTCTACTTAAGGAGCTCTTCTTTGCCTACTAACCACCCAAATCCATGGTCCTCCTTGTTAGAGCCCACTGTTCCTTTCGTCATCCTCTGATGGAAACAGTGCTGGAAGCCTGTGGCAAACTTTGGCAATCTCACATGGTCCACCCCACACAGGGTCTGAGGTATGGAGCGAGGGGGCTCCTGACCTGGGGGAGGTCTCAGAATGCAGTAGCACCACAGCAAGAAGTGACAGCTCTGGGAGCTACAGGCAAGGAGGAATCACCCAGCAAGTAGCTGCCTCAGGCTTCAAGTCACTTGTCTGTGCTCAGTGTGAGTGAGAAAACTTGCTGGCCAAAAGAATCACCGTGCAAGGCAGAGGGGTAAGACTGGGGTGCCCCGGGCAAAGACTGAGATGTATGTCTTCTCTTGCACCTGGGATGCATCACCTCTCAGTCCTGATGTGCTTTCCCATGACTGTGTCTCCAAGCCCTCAGCAGGCTTCATGTGTTAAACCCAGTGTTAGAAGCAGCCGTAGAGCAAGGGACAGTCTCCGCTCTGCCTCAGGGGAGCCTCAGCACAGCCTCTGCCAGGGCTTGTGAGCCAGGAGGTAGAACAGCACAGCTCAGGGGGGCTACACACAGTGCCCAACCCACGTGTCCAGCTTCCCCGGGCGCCTTTTGCTGGAGGAGTAATGCTGGGACCAGTCCCCAACTGGCTGGGCTGACCTGTCCTCACCAGATTTAGGCAGAGCCCAGACACTGGTCTTACGTGCATCACCAGACAGTGGTCTTACATGTGTCAGCTCAGGAGAGAGGGTGCTGACAAACTGTTCAGCCAAGTAATTCCTTGTATATCCCAACACCAGTGGCACCTGGGCAAAATGGGAATGCCACAGCTCTCAGCTGCTCCTATGAAACCTCTCAGCCTCCCACTGCAGGCAACCCAACCCAGTTTAAATCTTGGCCTCCTTTAGTTGCAGCCAAGCAGATGGAGGGGCTTGTGTTCAGGAAACAGCACCTTTCTCATCCTTGGGGACTACACCTGAGGCAGTGGGGGAATGAAAATCTGAGCAATATTTCAGTGGGTGTGTGAGAAAGAATAAATGTCACAGCAGCTGGTTAATGCATACCCTTCCACATGAGCATGATAAGATTGAGTTCTAAATTCCCTTTAGTTCACTGCATGCACACATGCAAATTCCCTCCCTTCTCCTTAGGAAACTGAAAGAAAGGAAAAGCAATAATAAAATATTTCAGATGAGAGAGAAAGAATTCTCCATGATTGAGAACATTTAATGGGAACCAGCTGCTTGAGCAAGACCAAAGGCTGATCCTGCTGGGGGTTTGTTGACAGTGTCACTTTCCATAGGTACCTGCTGAGGAAAAGGGAGGGATGCTCAGGAGACAGCGCAGAGGAGGAGGAAGGTGAAGGAATGCGCTGCATTGTGTTTTACCTCCACGCAACCCTGTCTCCCCCTTTCCTTTTTTTTAAGGAACTCTCCAAGCTCTTGGAGAAGAGCCATGACAGGACAAAACAAGAAAGCATGAGCGAGTGTGGTGTGAGCCTGTGGGTGGCTGTATCTGAGCAAAAGAGGGTGGGTGGAAGAAAGGAAAGAAGAGCCCAAAAGTTCAGTGCATGAAACAAAAGCCAAAGCTGGCTCTCTGCTCCCCTTCCTGTTCTTCCTCGCAACCAGACAGCTGCAATTAAGATGTAACTGATACACTGAGAGCTGGTCCCTTGTGCCGGTGCTCCCTCACCTCCTGCTCGCCTGTCTGCCCACGGTGGCAACAATGCCAGGCATGAACCCAGCTGTGCAGAGCTACTGCATGGCTACCAAACCCTGCTAGAGCAGCCAAACCTTGCCAGAGCAACCCGCAGGGCAAGGAATTTTAGTGGTGTGAAATGTGGGCTGCTTCCAAGTTCCCCCTTCTCCTTTGGGGAGTAACTGTCTGCATGGACCTGCCCGTGCTGCCACCTACGTGTTCATGAGGTGGTGGGACCCGACTCACGTCCTGCTCCCTCTGTGGCCCCAGCCCCTCTGGAAAGAGCCCTTATTCCTGCAGAATCTGGTGCACCACTTGCAGCTGGCCCAGGGCCCCGCTCTTGACCCAAGCCCATCGTTCAGGGTCCCACTTCTTGAGGGATTCACTTAGCTCTATCCCTGTATGCAGGGATATTCACTCCCAGTTCAAAGCTATGGAGATCAGCATCAGGGAAGCTTGTCGCTGCCTGCCCCTGAACGGTGATGCTTGTGTACATCAGTGCTTCAAGTGTACAGAAGGATGGAGCAAACATTTAAAAAACACATATAAAACATAATAAAAGTTTTTCAAAATGCCCCAAAAGATAATCTGAATTGGGTGATGTACTCTGGGGTAAATACTGGTATGGAAACACAGTGCTTCATTGGGCCACCTAGCAATTTTTTATATGAAAGTAATTTTTCTACTAGAAGAGGTAGGTCCTGTTGGCAGGGGTTTTTCCCAGCTTTTCCTGGTCTCTACTCTGTTTTCCATGAATTCTGTTCACAGCCTTCAGTGGAATTGTGTCTCTTAAGAGTTTCCTCAAAGGCCATGAACCAGAATGTCCCGTTCCCCCAGATCAGGAGTTAGACCTAACAATCATGAAGCACTGTGCACTCCCCCTCTATACTTTAATCAAGGGGGTTTGTGCCAACTTTTGAGCTCTAAGGATTTATACTTTCCCACCACAAGAGAAAGTTCGAGTCCTGGAGATCTTACTGGTTTAAACAGGCAAGTACAGTCAGGGAAAACACCAATGGAGTCACTGGGAAGAGAGGTGGCATCTCCGCAGGTACCGTATGTTCTGCTCTCTGAACACCTGAGCTGCCAGGGCTTAATGGGCAGTGCCCACAGACCCTGCTCCCCTCCAGGAGGGCTCCGGCACCTCTGCGGTGCTTTGTCAGGGTGATGGTAGGGAAGGTAATGCAAACCCCATCATAGCTGATGCTTTGGCACAGACTGTAAGGTCTCAGCACAGCCGTACCTGCAGCTGCAGGCTGGCGACAGCGCTACCTGTTGCAGAGCCCTGGGGAGGAGACATCGGAACAGTCTGGGGCTGAGAAGAGGGAATGTGCTAGCAAGCTGTGGCACGGATCTGATTTTCCATTCAATAATCCCATGGTAACTCAAGAAGATGGTAAATTGCAACTGCAACAGCTCACTAGCAGCCTAACATTTCCTCATGGTGCTCCTGAGGTGTGGAAAGATCTCTGCAGAGTGAGGCCCATGAAAGGGGGAAGCATGCAGCAAAAGTTTTGGAAAATTGCCCTGCAGCCTCCTTCGCCATTACCCTTCCTCTCAGCAGTGAGCAACCCCCTTCTTTTCGGTTCAGCGCACTCGAGCGTGTGGGGGCCCACAGCCACGGGGGCAGGAGCTGCTCCTTCTTCACCTCTAACTTCATCTGCCGCTTTCATTTCCAAAGGAAGCTGCAATTAAACCCCAAGCTTCAGTGCAAGGAGAGTTTCCAGGCTCGGCTGTCCCTCCCCATGGGCAACGCAGCCTGAGCGCCACGCTCTTGCCACGGAGCCCCTGCTGCTCCCTAGGACTGAGTGGGACCACTGCCAGTTTACATTAGCAGCCAAGTGACCATCTGGTACAAAGGCAAAATATGATTATTTTGTTTAGGTGCACGCAGTCTTTGATGTAGTGCCCAAAGGTAACAATAAAGTATTATTAAGTTTTTCCAGTTATGTGGATCTTGACAATACTATGACAAGACTGTTGGAAACAACCTTCAAAATGAGGTGTGGGAGGCTAGCAACACCCAGCCACATGTTGCTTCTTAATCCTAGTCCCACTGACGTTCATGAAACTTCAGCTGGTGTAAGGGATACATGCCACAGCTGCTGAGGATGCGGGTTCCTACCCCAGGGCAGCCTCAGCAAGGGGCTTTTAGCAGGATTCAGGAGATGAGGACCCTGCCCTCAGCAAGCCCGTGCTGCTGCCCCGCACACTGGCCTCAAGCAAGTCTTGCCTCCTCCTCGCACCTCAGTTTCCTACTCCTGTAGGCAGACATGGATCAGTTCCTCTCGCATGCTGCCGAGCATCCTCCCTCTCTCTGCTTCCTTCCTAACCTCCCTCCCTTTTTAATCGGGATTTGTATGTGGGTTTCCAGGCTTCCTGGCTGTCCCGTCTCCTCTTTCTCCTGCATTGCTTTGATGTTAATTGTCTCCAGGGCTGGAGCGCTCCTTGGCTGATTAAGTCCAAGAGTCCTCCCTGGTTTTGTTGACCCATGAATGGGGGCCTCTTCAGTGCTCAGTGGAGTGCGGGCTCATTGCCCCTCCTCCTCCCCCCCATTCGGTTTGATGGATTAATCGTGCTGTGTAAAGGAAAGTGGGGTGGGAGGGGAAACTGAAGCAGCGGGAAAGGGGGGGAAGGAGGACGGGAGAAAGGGAGCAAGAAAGAGAAGGACCTTCGGCAAATGCTCGACTGCCCTTGCTTAAAATAACACCGTTTATTTAAGCAGGTCAGGCACACAATGGCTTGAGAGGGGCTGCTACTCAGATCATGGGACCCCGTGTATGCTGAGTAAGAGGCTGGAGAGGGTGTTAGCCAAACTCTGAAAGCTGGTCTGTTCTTACCCGATGTCTCCATCTCCCCCCAACACACACACACGCGCGCGCGCGCGCACTTGCACCTCCTCTTTTCCTTCTCCCTCCTCTTCAGACACTGGAGTCCTTTGCCTTTTTGGCAGTGGCACGGCTCAGAGCCAGGAATGGAGGGGCTCTGAGAGAAAAAGGGGGCTCCAGCCACTGCCCTGGACCTGCTATCCTGGCGTGCAGCCAAGAGAGGAGAGGCTGCTGGCCCTATGGAGTGGGCTTCCCACAAGAGTCTGTGGTGAAACAGATGCCAGCATTTCAGAAAGACTTGTCCCTCAGCCCCAGCTGCCACTGCTGCCTTGCTGATGGCCTAACTGCTGCTGCTGAGGCACAGGGTATCTGCAAAGCTTTTGGTAGAAAAACATGCCTCCTGCTCCTTTTTCAAGAAAACAATTGGTTTCATTCAGAGGTGAGATTTGAGTAGCTGGGGCAAAAATAGCAGTATCAGTGTCAGCTGCCTGAGTGCTCTGCTGACTGTGTTAGACTTGCTCTTTGCTCCATCAGGGATAGAGATCTCCATTATCCAGTTGCTGGGCTGCCCACAATGCAGCCTTACTCATGGTCTGCAGCATCCCTTGGTGTAGCAGTTCTTTGCCTCTTCATTCTGTCCCATCTAGGGATGTCTTTGTCCCTTCTCACCAGGGATGGCCAAACCAGGTGTCAGGAGGCAAGGGGGAGCCCCACAAGTGTCCTGGCCCAGGCCGACTGCATTGTCACTTGCAAGTTGCTCTGGTCTCCGAGCCTGGCCGATGCCAGCAGCCTCCTTCCCCTGAGCAAGATTAACCCAGTCCTAAACACATGTATGAGAAATCCCAGAGGGACTGCAGTGGATGCCTCTCCCTTCCCCACTTCCCCCTGCTCCAACCTCCCATGCTGCTCCCATCCACAACAAATGCACAGTCAGGCTTGGGAAATTAAAAGGCTCTCCCCAAGAGGGACCTGTGCAATTTTCCAGCCTCTCCCTCCACTGCCGCTTCCCCTTCTGCATCCCCCCTGCCCCAGTTTTCCCTGGCTGATGGCAGCAAAGGGCCGTTGGTGTTGGCAGGGTGCTGCCGGCTGCCTGGCAGGCTCTCCCGGTCAGCCTGCCAGGCTTTTCAGGGCTCATTCTCACTTTCCAGAGGCTGGAAGTGCAGAGCAGGAGACAGGCTGCCTTGGCAGCCTCACTGTTTCCAAACATTGAAAGGCAGAGAGAGAAAAGTCTGCTTCTCCCGGCTCACCAAAGCCACCACCACCATGGACGCTGGCCAAGTCTGCCTAAAAATAACCGCGGTGCTACCGGACACACGTGCTTCTCGGGGACAGAGCAGGACAATGCACCCCAGGGCAGCAGGGATGGAGCGGGGCAGGGCGGAAGGAGAACTTGGGGCTTTTTCCTCCATCCCCCCTCTCACCAAATAAAGCTGCCTGTGTTGTCCCAGCAGTGCTAGTCAATAGCGACCAGGGACGTCTCTCTCAGTTTGTTTTCACAAGAGGGTTCCAACCAGTACAGCTCAGAATAGCTGCAAATTGCCTTTTCCCAGCTGGGAATGCCTCGCTTCCCATTGTGCTCACATGTCTGAAAGACATCGTGGCGGGCATTGTGGTGGAGGAGACCCTGGCCCAGGGCCGCCGTTGCCTGAAGGTAAGGTCTCCCCCACTTCCACCTCCACGACATGTGAGATCTGCTGGGATTGCCTGCTGTTCCAGCAGCTGTGATCCCAGCTGGTCCACCCAGATGTGAGTGCAGCACATCATTAACTAGTGGACTAAGGAGGAAATGAAAGGTGTAGAGTGACTCCGGCCTCTAGGGAATGTGTCTCGCTAGCTGTGCTGCCCAGCTTCAACACAGGGGGCCCAGTGTAGGTGCAAATACATTGTGCTTTTCGTCCATCAGCCTCTGGGCAACCACGCTGATGCCTCCAGATCAGCACGTGGCACACCGGGTCCTTCCCACGCTCCCATCTCCGCTACTTTCAGTATAGACACCAGTCTGCCTTTGGAAGCAACGCCGGGGCTCCCCTCCAAGTGCAATCCAGATGCACTTGGTGTAATGCAGATGTCCTCTGCTTGTAAAGATACCTGCCATGTGTTTCTGCTTGAAACAGGAGAAGTGAGAGGAGATGTAAAACCAGTTGTGTGATCCAGGGCACTCTCTTCCTTCCTGCTGTGGCCAAGACGTGTCCTGGCCCCAGCTGGAGGGTCAGCACAGACAAAACATCCAAGTTCCCCTCCTGGCAGGAGGGCAAGGGTAACTGGAAGAGCAAAGCTGTGTTTTAGCAGCAGGAAAAGGCAAAGTCCTGAATGTTTCCATAGGCTGGAAGAGGCTCCAGCAGCCCAGGCTGTCCATGAAGCTGTTAACACACCTTCTCTCCAGCCTGTGCCCTCGCTAAGTGTTTCTTGGTGGGGGAAAGCTGATCACAGACAAAGGCTGAATAACAATCTTTCCTAAGTCTGATAGATATGCTGGGACACCTCACTTCCATAAAAATAGTGCAGAACTAAGCAGGAGGCTTCTTATCCCTGCAGACAAGGCTCCTTTTCTTTAAGTCAAAATAATTCAGCAAAATTGATGTCAATTTGCTAAATGTTTCAGATGACCCAAAGTTTTGGGGTTAGGCACAAAAAATCCTACCCCAAGAAAACTGTCTCAGCTGAAACAATATTCCTTGCTCTAAATCTAGGGAGTTTGGGCTGCTTTTTTTTTTTTTGTTTTTTGGTTTTTGTTTCTTTTTTTTTTTTTTTTTTTGTGGGAGGAAGAGAAAAGAGGGTTTGGCACAGTGAATCTCAGTCCCAGCAGATACATACTTGTTTGTCTATTTACAATCAGGACAATCCAAATCCGTTAGCAGATGTAACTGAGTTAAGACATGAACATGAATTTAGAAAACAATATGAACCATCATTTGTAAGAAAGGCTTGGAGGCAAAATCCAAGTAATTGATATCATAAATCCCTCAGAACATTATTGTAGGGTATTTGTCACCTCAAAAAAATTCAGGATCCCTTGCTAATATGCCTGCACCTACTTTTGAGGCATAACTTTGAACATTCATGCTTCAAATGTCAATGTGTAAGCTAAGGCAGACATTATTTGGCATTTCTTCTGCTCCCGAGGTATTTCAAAGAGTATTTGCCAGATCTCTGAGAAACTGCTAAGTGGTGAAGCTCCAGTGAATGATGTTTTAATTTGGTCTGAGGGCTTGAAAGAACATCTTGAAAGACTTAGACAAGTCTTAAAGAGAGTATGAGAAAGAGACTTAAAACTGAGCTATAAAAAAGCCCTATATCTGATGTAATAAGTTATTTAAATGAGGCATAAATTAAGCAAAGATGGTTCAATTGGTAATGTGCATAAAATGTTGAAATGTTTAGCTCTGCAAAACAGAGTGGATTTGTGACAATTTATGGAGATGATAAGCTGGTTTTGACAAAATTAATTCCAAATGCTCAGGGAGGGTCTGATTTTGCAAGGTGGCGAGCATTTATTTTTTTTCCTCTCATCCAGAACAACACTTAAACAAATGCTTGGTCGTGCTGACTTGGCTTGTTTGCTTCTGGGGTGGGATGCTACACAACACGATGCTTAGAGGAAAGGTCACGTCTTAGAGATGCTGTAACGGGGACCCAAGGGGTCTGTCAGGGAGCCCTCACTTCACTCATCCTCCATCTCTGCTCCGTGGGTATAAAACAGGCACAGGTTTCTTTGTCTGGTTTTTTATTTTTCACAGGAGCTTTGGAAATCAAACATGTGCTAGCGAGAAGGCTTGCTGGGATGCCGTTCCAGAGGGGGTCAGCAGCAGGGTGCAGACTGGAGGTGGCAAAGTCACAAAGGGGCCATAGCAGCGGGGAGGGTGGCGTGGCTGGAGGGGGCACCTTGCACACGTGGGGCGCAGCCGGGCTGGCCGCTGGGTGTGCGTGCACAGCCTCGGCATCTAAGAGGGAAAGGGAATTTGGAAAGCTGGGCTGAGACCAGGCTTCCGCTGCTGCCCTCCCCGAGGCAAACCATCACAGCCTCCCTCGCGCCGATGAATGCCAAATATAGACCACATAACACATGGAGTGTCCCACTGCCGCTGCTGCCACCTCCTCCTCCCCAGCTCAGGGCTGGGATGGCTCATGCCTTGTCAGAGTCCCTAGAGGTTACTTTTCACATAAAATCAAGTACACATACATACGATTGCTAGAAAGAGAAACAACTTTCAAGAATGAGCCTGCAGAAAAGCGGAAAAACACCCCAAACAAATCCTCATTCCTTATAGCATTACTTCTAGTGCAGGCACGTACTAGGGTAAGAGAGTGTTTAAGAGCAGACAAGGTCTCCCTAACAGGAGGGACTCCTCCCTCGACCCGGGTTTTTCTGAGCTTGTTTTCCTCCAAGCAGCACATCACAAAGCCATCTTCTCCCTCTTCCCCTCCTCCCCGGCCCAGGTTGTAAAATAACGAGTTTCTTGTTATTCTTGTTATTGCTGAATGGCAGAGGTCTGGAGCCCTGTGAAGGGAAGGGGGCAGCCTAATTAGGGAAACGAGAGCCATCCTTAATGAGCACTCCTGACTAGGTGGGGATTTAAAGAAAAAGGAGGGGGCAGGGGGGAGAGAGGTCAATTCGTACAGCTTTCTCTTCCCTACCCCCAGCTCCCACCCCTGCTCTCCCCTCCTCCTTGTAAACCTACCGCAGTTTGGGGTCTGAGCGTGGGGGCTTCTCTATATCATTATTGGTTATTGAACTATATTTTCCTGTTTTGCCTGACTTCATATGGGGTTGATTTCATTTCACCTCCTTTGCTAATTTTCTCCTGTGAAGGTAATGTCAAGTGTTTGACTGTTCCCATCCCTGGACCTTATAGTGTCCTTGCGGGTGCTCTGGAGTCCTTTCTGGTTGATATCTCATCAGCAGGGTGGTGCCTGAGCAGAAGTGACAGCCAGTTGTACCAAAACCTTCCAGCAATCCCCAGAATGGTCTGTTGGGTGTGCAAAACCTGCTACATCCGTGCATTGAATTGTTCCACATTCATGCTCCACAGATCACCAATGCGGTTCCACTTGAGGTTCCTCTGGACAGTGCAGGCACTATTGATGCCCCCACCTATATAAGTGAAAATTGGGCTGTACTTGCAAGTGTGGGCGTAGCAGATGCAGCTTTGCAGCTACATCTGCCAGGACCTACCTACCACTGCAGGGCGTCTTTGTCACTAGGAACCATGCCACCAGGGCAGACAGCACCAGCCTGACCATCAACACTTGAGACGCCCCAGATGTAGTTCTGGTACCCCATAATTCAACGTTAGTTGCTTGCTACATTCTCCCTTAGTAGGAATAAGCCTCTTGAGTTACCCTGAGTTCATCCCTTCCCATATGTACATTGGCAGGAGCTGAAAGCCCCGTGTGTGGAAATTCAATTGCAGAAGCTTTCTCATTCCACACCCTGCTTCTTGAATTTCTCTCCTGTTCTGCTTTCCCTCGCTCCGCCTGAGCTGTAACCCAACGCCCCCGCTCTCCGTGAGGCTTCAGCTCTGGAGCCCTCGGTGCTGTGCAGCGGCGTCTCCTCCGCCTGCGCGAGGGAGACAGCAGATAGAGCAGGTTGCCAGGCACACCCCATCCCAGCGGATGGCCAAGGGTGTCTCCCAGGGCCTGATGCTCAGAGGGGCCCTGGCAGAGGCTGGGAGCACATAGGGATGGCTGGGTTTCTCTTTGCCAGCCTCGTCCTCCTGAACGTGCCCCGAGTCAGCAGTAGGCTGTCACCTCCAGCAACTCCTGTGATGTTATTTGCAAAGATGTGTCAGAATCCATGCCCAGTTAAATCATCACATGCTGAAATGCTTAAACAGACTTCCAAGGAGCAAGCTCGCAGCCAGAAGCGTGGGAGGAACGTAGTCTGACAGAAAGGAAATAAGCAGGGAACATTTTACCCATAAAAGCACTTTGCTTTCTCTTTGCTTCATAAATCAGCTTTCTCTGATCTCATCCAAAAAAAGGCAATTAATTCCCCACTTCTCCCTGCCTGGGAGATGTATTCTTTTCTGTATTTGGATCTTGCCTCAGAGAAATTAAGAGACCTAATTGTTTCCACTGCTCCTTCCAAAATCGGGGAACAACATAACATCAGAACTAAGGCCCTGGGCCACACCTCCCAAGGTGCCAGGCTCTTGCCTTTGGGAGGCAGCGCTCTCCCCACCTGCAAGAGCCAGGTCTCCCGCAGGGGTCCCTGAACCTGGGGACGTTCCTGTCAGCACCCAGCACCTGGCACCAAAAACGCTGGCCTAAGCATCATTGCCAAAGGCCAGATAGTGCCGGATGAGGGATGAGCACCCCACTCTTCTTGGGAAGAAGTCACTAATGGGGTATTCTTGCTGCCTGTGGTGGAGCAGGTCAGGTGGATAATTATTCACCAGCAGGAGTAAAAGATTTAATCAGCCCGTGGTGCATGGCCCCAGAGTAAAGAGCTGTGCACAGCCATGCAGATTCCCTTCGCGTACTGGGCACACAGCATTCCTCCAACCCTACCAGAAATGTGGCTTCTTATCAGATCCATTTCTCTTCTTTGTTTATAGCTTGAGGATGCCAGGGCCCCTCTGGACTATAGTTTGAACTAATTTAGCATTTTTTGTGGGTGAATTCCTTGGATTACCAAGAAAGTCTTGGCACAAGAGCCAGTTCCTTTCTACTGCTGCCCTGACATGCAGGCTTCCTGGTACTCTCTCCTAGCAGAAATGACCACACATCTCCAAAGCAGATGGCCTTGGCTTTATGGCTGCCTCTGATGACCAAATAAGAATAGAAAAAGTAAAGTAAATTTGACTTCCGTTGCTGGGTACAGAGGATGTGCTCAGCTTACACTCCTGTTATTCTATTGATTCATGCTTTCTCTGCCTTGCCAGAGGCACTTTACCCTATGCATTTCTTGGTTATTCTACAGGAAAGCAAAAAAATTCAAAGAAAATATGGGGAGAGAGGGGACGAGGGCATTTCTGAAGCAGTGCTGTTTCACAGGGAGGCTGTAAAAGCCAATGGCATTAGATGAGCACTGCCAAACAAGTGAAAGGCTGAGTTACAAGCTGAAGGAAATGTGCATCTGGAAGGTCTTGAAATAAAAGCCTCCCTTCCTCAAGCTGTTCCCCAACAGCTGCCTAACTGGAGGTCTGTCTCTTTACATTTCATCCATCTTAAGTCAAATACACTCAACTGGTGCCAAATTATGGCAGAGGACAGCATGCCCCTAAGTGTCCAAAAACATGCAGCTATCCCCCAGGAGGTCTGACATTAACACTGCCATGGAGAGGATGCTCCCCTGGCATCCTCATGGCTCTGCTGTGGTGCTCAGATGTCAGGACATACTCCTGCAGTGGTGGCATGCACAGATCTACCTCCTCTGGTGTTTTGCCGAGTCCTCCAGCATGGAGCTGTGGTTTCTGTCGGTATGAGAGAGACCCATTAACAATGTATTACCCAGGGCCTTTGTGCAGTGTTTTTCTAAGAGGAGAAAGTTTGCACAGCTTGTGGGGAATAAATGTAATAGAATATTAAACCACTCTTGCTTCTTCATCCCAATATACAGTTGCCAGGTCTCTCACCCTTTGGTTCCCTACCTTGTCTGGGCTCTGGCAACACCTATAAAAGTACAGAAAATCTCTGCTACAAGCCCCTTTCTGTCCATTACAGCAAGAGAGAAGCACGATGAGTGTGATGTTCACTTTAAGGGAGTTTTATGATTGCCACTGACCCTCCCTGAGACTAAGCTGGCACATTGTGCTTTAGAAACACAGTGATGGGCAGTGGATGTTGGCAGGAGCTTGACATCCGCTCTGGCCCGAGAGTCCCAGGTTTGCCTGGCTCTGCTTGCAGGAGGCACACCACCGTGTGGGAACCCTGGGCAAACACTCCCCCCATCTGCAAACCAAGCAGATGCAGAGCTCAGAGATCACCCCACTGCACCCAGAGATATGCCAGCACATTGATCTTGCCAGACTCAGGATGAAGAACAAGGAACTGATTCTCTAATGCCCTGACAGCACTGTAACTCCTAGGCTAGGGGCCTCAAGCATAGCCTCCTGGGGCTACAAATGACCAGGCTATAATTGACCACCATAATCATCATTAAATCTGCATTCACAGACCACCAGGTCAGAGAAACCATTTCTTAAATGTATGTCCATGTTTCATGTTCTGGGGTGGAGCACTTGCTGGCTTCATTTTTCTGTCTGATTTATTTTTCCCTCATGAAAAAAAAAAAAACCAACAAAACCAACCAGCATCTTAAAGGCTCATTTTCTCCCCAGCATGGAATGAACCTAAACAGCCAAACCTCATCATTTTTCACGAAGTGTAAGCCTTGTTTTGCAGCCAGGCGAGGAGCGAGTGGAGCTCAAGCTGGGTGTGTGGATGGCTCTGGAGGCAGGTGAAGGTGCAGGGAGAGCCTGTATATGCATAGCAGGTGCACAGAAGTGTGAGGAGAGGGAAAGCATGGATGTCACAGCTTTGGATATGTGACACGCTTGCACATACGTGTGAGGGTGCGTACACACGCGCGCACACACGCACGCATGTATAGATGCATATTCATTTCTGTGAGTATCTGCCCAAGAGGAGCTCGGGTGTGCAGGTCTGTGAAGAATTGGGTATGCAGAAGTGCTCCCTGGCTGCTCTCTCAGTTTAAAGACTTGGCAGGAGAATGGGGACAGTCACTGAAAAGCCTAATTTTCTGTGCTGAGTTTATCTGGGGGACTGGGCTGTATGCTGCTTCTGAGCCCCCCTCAGTACCTGCTCTCAGAACTTGTTTTGCTTTCTAACTTTACTCGTAGTTGCTATTTCTTCCTTTCCCTCTTTCTGGCTCCTTTTCTGTTACTCCTTCGTCTCATGTTTCCTCCCTCTGCCACTTCTAAAATGTCTTTCTCCTTCCCTTTCATTTCTCCCTTCTGTTCCTCCTTTCTGGGTCTCTCCTCTCATTCCTCCCACGCTGGCATCCTCTCATTTCTCTGCCTCCCTCTGCTCCCCCACCCTAGCTCTCCATCCTGCCTCTTTCCCCCACTCTCAAATGCTTTTGTTTTCCCTTCCCTCTCCCCCTCTGCTCGGCCTCTCTCCCCTCTTCTCTCCCTCCCGCTTCCTCACTCCCTTCTCTCTCTGAAATAAACTTCCCCGTGTGAAGCCCCTGGCCACCTTCCAGCCTCTGGTGAGATGAAGGGGTCCCTGGCATACACTCAGCTCTTTGCTCCATAGGGCATTGTAACCACTGGTACCAAGGCTATAAAATCTTTAGTGTCTCTAGGAAAGATGACTGTAAATTCTTCAGAAGTCCCACCATGGGTGTAAAGATTCCCCCCCACACACCTCTCCCCTCCTTCCCCAGGCCTCTGTGAAAGGAGCTGTGTAGTAAAGCAAGGGGCTCACTCCTCCCCTTTGCTAAAGCCCCAGCTCTGATCAGGATTTCAGCAGAGCATGGCCCTCCCCATTGACTTCAAGAGGAGATTTCAGTACCCTGCAGAGCAGAGAAGCAGTTCTCGCCGCTCTTTTGGTCACTTAGGTATTTGACTTTATAAACATGATTAAAAAATGCTAAGAAAGCACTGAAGAGAGGAAGGCCTCCCCTCTAAATGTTGAGCAAACAGAAACACACGAAGCATTGTTCGGCTCTGAAAGATGAACCAGCCTCAGGCCAGCAAGGGAGTGTGGGGAAAGCAGGCAGTGCATTAAAAATAGGTTAATTCTCACATATTAGAGATTTGCTGGAAGATCCAAAGGGTGTTTGTTTTTTTTTAAAAACTGTTTTCCAACCTGATGAACACCACGCAGATCTTCTCAGGGATATTCAGCAGGGAATTTAGAGAAGGCTTAGCAGAGGCAGCACAGGGATGTGTGTTTAGCAAGAGTCAGACCTGGTTACTGTCAGGCTGGTGGGCGGATGGGACTTGGATGTTCACGAGGCCATCATGACACCTTTCTATCTAATGCATGGATTTCCTGGTGCTTGTCACAGGAAGAGGGAGCACAGGGCTCCCACGTCAAGAGCCATATGGCAAAAGCTTTTCGGTACTGCCACAAGCCTGACAGGCCTTCCATGCCACGCACAAAACATACAATGTGCTCCCATCCTGTGCTCCCAGTCACCGCTAGCCCCGGAGCAGGACATCCCCCTGGCACTGCCATATGGAGGAGGTGCAGCAGAGACAACATGCTGGCCATGGAGAACCTACAAGGTGCAACAGCCTCGGCAGAAGAGAGCCTGACTTGTCTGCATAATTCTCATTTTCAGTATGGAAGATTTGACAGGCTTGAAAACATGAGGCCCATCCTTCCTAATGGGTTGTACTTTGGCATGTGGCAGGGGTGGGAAATTCCCTGAGGCTTCCAGGTTGGTGCTGGAGCTAACAATCCCAGGCTTGGCTTCTCTAGACTATGGACCAAGTTCATTTCAAAAAATACAGGGTGAGGAACTTGGGGCATTCATATTCTCATCAATTACTGTCCATAGCGTTTATCATGAAGGGGAAGCACCGAGGGGAAATGGGGTGGCAGGATGGTGTGTGTAGGAGTGCCTGCAACTGCAGTGGAGGAAGAGGGGCAGAGTGGGTCGTGGGAAGGGGCTTTGACGAAATTGCATCTGTGAAAACTAGCAGAGAATTTTGCAGCTGAGGGGTGCTGTGAAGTTGGCAGAGCCTTGTAGAAGACCATCCAAAGCACCTGGCTTTTTGGTTGCTGTTCAAATAGCAGATTTGCCCAAAATGGAGGAAAGCATTGAGTGGAAGTTGCATGGCTCTTTTGTTCTGCTTCTCCCTTTTGCTTCCCTTTGCCAAGAACCTGCTCCCCACGCTTCCTGCTGAAGAACTGCAAAGCCGTTTCCCACTCCCCACTTAACTGCAGACAGCTCCAGCCAGCTCCTTTCATCTTCCTTTGCAGCCTCCTCCTCCCGGGGTGCTTTAAGCATAGCCAAGCTTCCTGTCCAGTTATTGCTACCTCCACAGCCTCTTCCGAGCTTTTGGTGTTTCTGACCTATTGTTTCCATGGCATTGTGGGGATCAGCTCCACTGGGTCATCTCCGGCACTCCACCAACGTGCCAGTTCCTCCGGCCCTGCTGAAACCTGATGTGCTCAGCCCATTGTACGGCAGAGGGCACGGACATGCCCCACGTGTTCAGCTCTGGTGGTCTGCTGTCTGGGTCCTGGTGAGTACCGTAACAAGAGTGCAGACAATAGGACCTAGGCTTTATTCCCAGCTATGCCACTTTTTAAAGCAGGACGCTTTGGATTCAGCCACATATTTATCCGTGCCTCAGTTTCCCCAGGCAGAAAACAGGGTTACCTACTCTGACTGGTTTTGGCAATTGATCTCATAGTTAGGTATCTCCTGAAGCATGTCTGACGGCCTCCTTCTCTAGATGAGCTCCTGCAGTTTGAAGCTGAGATGTCCTGGTCTGAAAAAAGGCCTAGGTGTGACAAGCCAAAACAAAGAGGGAAAGGCGCGTACCTGGGTGTTAATACCAACCATCTTTCCCAGGGGGTGTCATGAAGTAGTGTTCCCCACCCATTCCATCAGTGTGATGTCTGGGAAGGGGCCGCACCAGACACAAGCCTCCAGCGCAGGGTGGCTGATGTGGTGGGCATGCCAGCCAGTCTAAAGGCCTGGGCTGGTTGGTGAGGCCATGCAAAAACCAGGACGACTGTCCCTCGTGTGGGGAAACTCAGGCGTCAGCTAACCACTGAGACAAAGGGAGCTGGCCAGGGAGGAGGGAAAGGGTCATGGGGCCAGGAGAGGAGTGGGGTGATAGCCCTGGGGAACCACATGGGGTGACAGCCTCCAAGCTGGGTGCAGTCCCACGAGGGGATTGGGGTAGGTGTGTGTGTGTGTGAGGAAATTGAGAGACCCCCCGGCTCCGTGGTGCAGTGCCAGCTCTGCCCTTCTGTTTAGCCCAGGGTGTGTGCTGACCTGGGTAGTGCTAATGGGGGAGAAAAAGAGGGGCTGCAGGTTACAGCCTTCTTCACCCTGCAGCAAATCCATCCTTCGGGTTTTCTCCATACAGCCCCCACTTGCCAGATATTTCAGCCATGCAGCCCTTGGAGAGAAGGTGCAGGAGGAGGAGGGAGGATTCAGGTGGCAGCATTTGTTCTGCGTCCTCCCGGTGGCCCTGAAACCCTCCAAACCTCATTTTTCAATAGGCCACCAAAACAACCACTAGATGTTTAATGACTTTCGATCTCTCCTGCCCCAGACTGGCTTTGAAACAGTGACTCAGATGCCAAAGTCCCAGTAGCGAAGTGGCTTTTTAATGACACAACTCGAGCTCGAATTCCAGGCACAGGGGAGGCTTTGACACTGCTGTTTGTTTTCTTATTGGAGAAGTTCAAGAGAAGCTCAAGGCTTAAAAGCAAACCCTTGAAAGCAAAGCATTCCTAATCACATAAAAGTGTCTGCGCAGGCCAGGGCTGAAGAGGGGGCTTGTGACTTTAATCTTTGCATATCCCTTTCTTTCTTCAAGCATCTCTCCCTCTCACAGAGGGGACACACACACGCACACACAAAACTCTCCTCAACGCCAATAGTATAATGCTCCAGGAGAGGAAAGAGGAGGAAGAGGAGGAGGAGGAAGCCAGCCCGCCTGCCTGCCCCCATGCTGAGCCTGAGCAGACTTTGTGAGAAAGCTTCTCTCCATCTGCAGCCCAGCCCGGTGGGAGTCAATTAATTCTGAATAACCTAAACCGACAGAGGTATTTGCATTCACAACCTGACTGATGACCGTATAAAATTGATTTATGAATTGAAGTACTTTCCCTCCCCTTATCCCCGATTCAAGCCATAATTGATTATACGTGCTGCAGCGAAATTAAAGAAAGGAAAATTAAAAAAAAGAAAAGAAAAAAGGGAGGCTCCACAGACGCTGCTCTATATTCTCAAGGTTTCCCGGGATTAGCCGATCTATTCATCACTTATTTTTTTTTATTTAAAAAGTTGCTTCCTTTACCCTCTTCACCAACTTCTCCCCCCACCCCCTCCCCTTCATCTCTACCCCTCACCACCACCTCTCAGCCCAGGCAGCAACACAGTGGGTCGGACCTCAGGAGAGATGATGGGAGGCACAGAACCCCCTCAGCAACATTCCCACAGTGTGACAGCGAGGCAAGAAGACTTTAAGCCTGACACCCTACCAGGGCAGAACAGACCCTTCCAAAAGGAGATGGAGCCTAAACTGGAAGTCCTCAACCCTACACTGTCCGAAGCTCAGGCTTAACTTGCTGCCTTGTAACTGTTGCATTGTAGACCTCTATGGAGTGGGGAATTCACTTGGCCCTTCTAACCAGTCATCTCTTATTAAAGAGATGCTTTCTTACACTCATGCAATGCTCATACAATGCTCTCTATGACCTAGGGAGAAGTGCTGTATGAAAGCAGGTACTATTGAGCAAGATCCACTTGCCTGATGTCAAAAGGAAGCACAAGACATCTTGTTGGAAGCAGTTGAATGATGCAACCCCCCAGATTTTCTCCTGGCACTTAGTATATCGAGCTGAATCCATAAGCATGAGAACTGGTGACCCTTTTAATTTTTTTTCCCCTCATTATCCACCTACTCCACCCTGTCTGTCATCCCATTTTCATTATCTACTCACTGTTTTTCTTCCCATTTTACATACGAGAACAGAGAGAAGCAGACCAGTGGTGGGAATGTAGGTCACCTATCAGTCCTCCTCTCTTTTTTGTTTGCTTCTTTCTAAATTTTTTTTTTTCTTTTAAGGAATGGATATGTCCTCTTATTTCCTTTCTCTTGAGTGGGAAGAGACAAACAAAAACCTGGTATAGCTCAACCCATGTATGATTTCACTAAAACTCAGTTGCCTACAGTGCTCTGTAAAGCTCGCAGACCTCTTGAGCATGTAAGTACAACTTCATATCACTTCATGCAGTTGCAATGCTTATTGTTCCTTTTCCTTTAGGAACGTATTTAAACCAAGTCTTTCAAGCATCTGGACACAGCTCAGCAATGCCATCTGCATTCCACCTCCAGTGAAGGAAGAAAGACTGATCTAAGTGAGGCAAGGCAGGGATTCGGAGCTTGCCCATTCCTAGCGTCTCCAGGTCTGATGGGGAGAGCTCATTTATTTCAACCTCTACAGAGTTGTCTCTCTCGATTTGGGTAAAGCTGAGCAGAAGAAAAGGGCTCAGTGAATAAACATCAAACAAGACCACTTCCCTTAACTGTTCGGAGAGGCTTTCAGCAAGGAGCTTGTCCAGGGACTCTTTTGCCTGGCAACTGTGGTGCTACCATGGAGTGTAAGGAGAAACTACTCTGCTTTCTCAAGGAGGAACTACTCTAACAGGCCCGAGAAGGATGAGGCAGGGGCAGGCAGGGAGGCAGTGCTGTGCAGGGATCCAGCTGTGCCTCCTCCACCGCAGCTGCTTGCCTGCCCCTCACGTCCCCGTCCCCCACTGCCTAATGCCTTTGTCCTGCTCTGGGGCCATTTCCCTAAAAGTTCAGTTCTGCAGGTGTCTGACCTCATTGTGCTGGGAACAAGGAGGAGGCTGGGGGAAGGGGGCTCTGTCTGTGTAATTAAAGCCAGAAGCCCTACGCGATGCTGGAAAGCTGAACCTTAACTGGCATCTCACATCCCTGGTGGAGGCTCTGGCAGGACTTCGGAAAAACTTCAGAGCAGAAAGCTTCAGAGCAGGATTCAGGAGATACTGCCAAAAATCACAGCGGACCCAGGAGGTGGCACTCCACATCCCAGTAGTCAAACTCTGTGCAGAATAAAACCCACTTCAGAGCAAATAATGCCTTCATGTTGCAGCCTGGGACATCATTTAGGAAAAAGCTGCCTCTGCTTCAAAAGCCTGCAAGGCCCTGCTTCTGGAAAATGGTGCTGTGTCCACCCCACCTGTCAGCTCTGGTCAGAGGTACATGGCTGGGCTCTACAATGGCCTGTGGCCCCCTCATAGCTGCAAGGCTTGTCAGGCATTTGCAGTGCAGGAAGACATCCTGCACCCTGAGGTAACATAAGGAGCAAATGAATTGCCCTGGCTCTGGGGGTGTCCTCCAAACAAGCCTCCCATTTCAAAGAGCAGCAGCTCCAGGGCACAACAAGGGGCACTGTATGTGGGCTGGGCCCATATACAGGCTTCGGCTTTCGCACCAAGAATGCCTGTCCAAATTAACCTGATAATAAAGATTGTCTGTGTCTTGAGGAGGTGAGAGCCAGCAGCCCCATGGGCAGCTCAGGAACTCCTGAGCCAGCAGACACCGGAGGGTGATGGCTGCACCTACACTCTTGTCTCATCTGGTAGCTGCAGACCAAAATCTGTGATTCTTTCATCCCAGGCTAAGGCACTGAGCTGTGGGATGGGGAGCCAGCAACACAGAGTGGAGGTGGGCAGGAGCCCTGGCAGGGGAGGGCACTGCTTAGATCCCACATCCACCCGGCTCCCTCCCATCTCCACCACAAGGAGTCTCGCAGATGTCAGCCCCGACAAAAGCACGCAAGTGGGAGGGACGTCAGCACAGATTTACATCCAAAGGTCGCCATGTCCTGAGTGGTAAACGGGTGGACAAAGAAGTTAATCGAGGAGTCAAAAAGGGCAACCTGAAGAGGAGCGGCAGCTGGGAATGTGGAAGCAGAAATCAAGGCAATTAGCAGGCAAAAAAGAGGGAGAGTTTTGCATGCCTTTCCGATTTTTCCACATGGAAAGAACAACGCTGTATTATCTGAAACTGAATTATTTTTACTGTCAGCTGAGAGAGAGCAATCAGTAGGCTTGAACTGATGCCTCTGCCAGCAGTCACAGTCTTCCCACACAAACCAGCGACCCCTCTGCAGTCAAAACAGCTGCCTGAAATTCCAGAGCTCGCAGTGGGAGAGCAGTGCCATCCCTGCTCACACCTGCACTGACAGGTTCTGCTATCACATATCTGCTGCGACAACGTGTGGAAGCATCCATCAGAAAATTGATACTGATTCCACACTGGGTGCTCCACAAACATGGAGCCTAAAGATGGTCAGAGCTGCCCAGAGGCCACGGTGCAACTCTCACAAGCAGCAACAGGTCACTGCAGCCTGCAGCCAGGCAGGCATTTCTGAACTATTGTTCAGGGTACAGACTAAGGTCATGTTCCCTTTTAAGCTGAGTCAATCTTTTTACTGAGTTCACTGGGAGCTTGGGCTGAAGCCAGCGGTTACTAGATGGACCAAACGTCATCTTTCAGAGCTTGGACAGAGCTGTATTGGCCCGAGGGTGTTTGGGGCATAGAGAAACCAACACCCTTATCCATGTGACTAAAAACAAACCAGAAAAAAAAGTGTTTCAAACATACTGATAAATGAGTATATTTTTTCATGCTTTCCTCTACTTCTTTAAAAAACCCCAACAACATGAGGAACTGCTTTTCCGGTTAGTCAAGGAATTCTCTTTCAACAGTATAAATTGATCAGCCACCTTTTAATACCATTATTCACAGGAGCAGAGACACTAGCCAGCTGCTGGATGGGTAGCAGACGGGCTGGATGCTCTGAGCAAGCCCTACCACCTACCCAGGGCTTGCCCTGCTCCTTGCATTTAACATGCCCACTCTGGCTTCTCGGAGAAACCTTCCCACACTGACCTATGGCCAAGCAAAAAGCTGTTTATCATCCCCAGGAAAACCAGCTCCCCTTTCCTGCAGTGTATAACTCACACGCAACAGAGAGGATGAGGACTCGTTGCTTCGCCCACAGCATGAACAGTTTTGGGAACTGGGGTACTTCCAAGGGTCTTTGGACTTGATCCGGGAGATAGCTGGGCACCTCTCTCTTTTAGCCTAGAGCTGGGCAATTAGCCTTGCTCAGCAAGCAAACCTGTGAGGATCTGGACTTCCTATGCTGTATTGCCACACATAGGATCTAGCAAAAATACATCATTTACTTAAGTGAGGCAAATGCAGAATGAAAAGCGCATTTTGCCAAAAGCCCAGGAGCTCTTGACTGGCTGAGTCCAAGCATTTTTTGCATAGGGCCTAGTTGAAATAAAGAGACAAAAGACTGTGACAAAAAAAAAAAAAAAAAGAAAAAAGAAAAAAGTGGCTACTGGTCAGATACGAGTCATTTAGCTCAGTATAAAGGTAATTGGGTATCATCCTGGGGTCTCTATAACACAAAAAATCAGACTAGCCGGTCTAATGACATCTTTTGGCCTTCAAGCCTATGAACTGATGCTCCACCTTTCAAACACTCACTTTCTCTCTCAAAAACTGGGTACGGATTAGGTCTAAAATATAAGTGTCCCTTGTTGCCACTACAGTTGTGCTGGGCTAGTTTGAGAGTTGCACCCTTGCCCAGCTGCCTTGGGAGCTGTTTCTTCTACACTTGTCCCCATCTGGTTGCTTCTGTCATTAAATTCCAGAGTGACAGACCCCGGAGAAATGCAGGCGGTTAATTTATTTCTTTCCAGCTGTAAATGTGCAAATACTTTTATCAGAGATTGTTTCTTAAAATGTCACAGACAATGGGGCATTTTTGCATGAGTCAAGCCAAAAACATAAAAACGTCTCCCGGACAATATTTTGTCTGCGGCACTGGGACATGTTTGTGCAACCGGCTTCAGGACAATANGGGCAACCGGCGTAAGGAAAAAAAAAAAAAAAAAAAAAAAAAAAAAATCCAGCCCTTCCTCTGGTGGGCATCAAAGCATCATCAGGAAGGAGCAGGATGACCACAGGGGCAAAGCTGCCAGGTTACACCTGGGAGGGGAGATTTCTTTGCCCGTTCCCCAAGCCCAGAACAAACATAGCAGGGGTTTTGTTTCTCGAAGCTGCAGGTCATATTTTACAGTCTGGGCCAGGGCAGGATGAAAAACAGAGATCTAGTTTCGCGATGGCCCTGGCTTTACACCGAACCCCGAGCCAGCTCCCTGCTCGCAGCGCCGACGGCCTCTGAGAGAGAGCGCGGGGACCTCGCTCCTCGCTCCGTTTGGGGCTTTTTTCCTCCCTCCCCCGCCCCTTTTCCCTGGGAGAACCTCGCTTGTGCACGGCGGCTTCTCCGTGCGGCTCCCCCCGCCGCGCTGCCCGGCATGCTCACCTCGCCGCAAACCCGCCACACACACGCACGCACGCACTGCGGGCAGGCACAAAGGCTTTCAAAGCCGCCCTTTATATCCCCCACAGCTGCCCGCGCAGCCCCTGCTCCAGCGCTCGCCCAGCAAGGATGCGTATTCTTCGGCTCCCAAAGGCCCCCATTGCTGTCAATTAGTTACGGGACGCCACCGGGATTCAAGGCTGACAGCTCCGGCAAAGCAGGAGAAATGGACTCAGTGGGGAGCGAGGGGGCCTGCCCTCTTTCTTTCCCCCCCGCGTCTTTCTCCCCACAAGAAATACCTTTCTCAGCGAGGCTCTTTGAGCCGCCCCCCCAATCCCACCGCCCGCGCCTGCATGCAGGGACATGCACGTAGAGGGATGCATGGCGCCGAGAGATGCCAAACGTGCTGTGAAAGGGGCGCCGGGGACAGCCGACCTGCCCACATAGGGGGTCATCAATATCTCTGTGTGTTTCTTTCTCCCCCGCCTCCATCCTGGTCTCCAGTTACAAATCCCCCGTCTCTCAGCTCCCCGGGATGAACGTAACATCTTATTTCTCCTCGACTTTCCCACCCAGGCTGGCTTTCTAGAAGGGGAGGGATGGGACAAGGTTAAAACACGACTCTGCAACAAGTGTGGGTTTCACTTGGCAGCATTTTATCTGTCCCTGCTGGGGATTCTCAGCTCATCTCCCTGTGTGTAACCTGGAGGGTAACCCAGCAAGCTCGCAGAGAATGGGGGAGTAAAGCCAGGAGGGGGGATGCTGACCCGGTGATTTCACGGCAAACGTCGGTACTATGAGATTTAGGAAAGAAACAAAGGCTGTAATGGTTTGGGAGTGAGGGACCTCTTTAGCCAGACCGTGGAAATAAGATATATTTCAAGAGAAGGCATTCCCACGCTTTCAGCCTTGATATTTGGTATGGAAGAAAATCCAACCCAGGCATTGGCTTTGGTGATTTTAAATGGGATGTGTTTCATGTGAACTCCAGCTTTGGCTCCTGTCATAAATTCCAGTTAGAAATGGGGACCACTCACTCCTAACTCAATCTTTGTGTCTTTCCAAGACATTTGGATAATATGGAGGGTCTTACGCCAGCTGTGGATTTGGCCCAGCCAAAGCAGTCTCTCTGGATCAAAGAGGGATAGCAAAAAAATATTTAGATAATTTTTTCCTTGTCTCTGCTACAGGCTGTTTGTGTGTCCCTTGTCAAGTCACTTCATCATGCGCCCACCCGAGCCACAAGCAGCTTCCCTTACTGTCCCAGCACATCTCCTGCCTGGAGGCACAACTAAGTCAGGGTGACTGCATTTCACATGCCTTCTTGGGCTCAGACAATCCTTTCATCTGAAACACTTGAAGATAAGAGCTGTTCAGATTCAATTTCTTGGACCGAAATCTTTCCCTGAAGTTTGGATCCTGACTGGTCCCAACCCAGAAAAAATGCAGTCTTTTGGTTTGGCTGCATCTGAAGGCTCCAGCTCAAGCCCACACGGCAGAGTCTTGCACAAACAGCTCATCTCGAGAGACTTCTGCTTCCTGGAGAGATGAAATCTTTCAGAAACAGCGTAAGAAGAGATTTCAAATCCCTAGGAAAAAATCTTCCCCTCCGCTCCCACCCACATCTTGGCATTGACGTGGAACCATGGACCCTTGCCTAATTCAAAATCAGATTTAGACAACAAGCTCTGGGCTACTACAGTGGGAATGAGAAACCTTCACTCTCAGTGGGAAAACCCATGGACATCCTTGAAGGCCAGCAGAAGATGTTGGGAGAGTTGTGCATGGCTTAAATTGGGTGTGCACTATTATTTTCGTGCTGAGGGGGGCTGGAGAAGGAACAAGGGAGCAAAATAACTTGGTGTTAGAAAAGGCAGATGTGGTAAATAGTTCACAGGAGAGGCTGACAGCCTTCCCCGGCCACTGGAGGAATAAGCTGTCCAAGGAATGGCTTCTAAATGAAACAGCCTCCGTGCAGTTTCTGCATCAGGACAAAGAATAGGTTTATTTTGGATGTGCTAGTAAAACTGCTGTCTGCGAGCCATAAGGTCATACAGCTAAGGTCTGGCTGCTGTCTGGTGAGGAAGCATTCCTCTGGGCCTCCTCTGTCAGCGTGCAAATGCAGGCCTTGTAAAAAAGAATAATATATTCCCCATTTCCCTACAGAGCAGTACTGCAACGAGTGAACTCACTACAATGAGTTCAAACCTACTTGTGCTGCAGCTGAGAGGGGTTTGTTCACATAGGCAGCACTCAGTAACAAAATGCTCTGTATCCTGAGCAGGGGATTGCTGATGGCCAAGGACTTGTCAGATGAGGGCACATGGGAAATGCACTGATCATGTCTTACATGGTTTCCTTGTGCACAACGAGGCAGAAGGAACCTGTAATCATGATGGCACCAGCTGGCTGCCTCATTGATAAACCATCAAAACATGAGAGCGTCTGAAAAAACAGAGTGCGTCTGGAAAGATGAATTCTCTTTTCCATCTTTTGGAAGGATTCTGGTCCATGTTACTGCTGATGGTAGGTTACATATTTTACAGCCAGCCTGAGAAGGCACTGGTTTCCATAGCCATTAATCCAAAACCTGTGACTTTTGCTTTGTTCGTACAACCATGTACAATGATCACATATTGCTCCTCTGAAACAAACCCTGCTAGAAAGGAAGCGTTCAAGGGATTTGTGTTTGGCAGCTGAGTGTTGAGCCATATTGACTTCTGGGCCATGGACCTCAACATGCCAAGCAAAGAGCAGTAAGAATGAGAAAGGCTGAACTGGAAACACCAAGGGATGTCTCATAAATAATGGAAATGCATTAGCAGCACCGAGGTGGGCGGGAGATGATGACGAAGGGGGGATGGTGAAGAGTGGCCAAGGAGGAGAGTGGATCTCACACAGCGCTTCCTGGGAGGCCACTTGGGTCATGCGCGTTCTCATCAGGCTGACAAAGAATGTCAGGGCGTGAAAAAGTTAAAGTAGTCACTTTAATTAACACCTCTTCAACTGGGTGAGACAAGAAGCTACCTCCCCTCTCCATGCCTCCTTTGCCATGCACCCTATGGAGCACCTCGTACCTGAGCTGCCGAAAACAGCCTCTGGTGAGAGGTGCTTGTCACCATGTCTAAGTGCATCACTGACAGAGTCAAGAGATTCAGCTCACCACCTCGGGGAGTGAGCAGGTAACAAACTGACAGGGTTTTCTGCTGCAGTCAGTGTTGGGGAAACAGTCAGGAAAAGGTGAAAGCAATCTCTGGGATGGAATCCTCCCAGAAATGCTGGCTCTCTTCCATCTTGCGTGCTAATGCCGAAACATGAGTTTCTCAGGCAGGGATGAAAGGAAAACACATGTCTCATATCACACGGGACCCTTGGGACTGGGACGGGGGGTAGGAGGATTTGAGGCAAGAAAGATCTTTCTTCTCCTTTACATTCCCATTAGCACTGAGCACCACAGAGGAAGAAAAATGGTTTGATGTCACAACACCGATGTGCTCTCCCTAGTTCTGAAGGAGATACAGGCCTGCAGGAAATATCCTACCAGTCAGCACCCTGGTGGGATGGAAAATTCCACTGGTCCTGCTTGGGCAGGTGAAAGAGACTTTTACCATTTGCTTTAGTTTGCAGAATTGGAGACTGCACCAAGTCTGTAAAGAAGTTAAATCTTCCTGAAAAGTGTATTTTAATCTAGGTTTTGATGAAAAGTTTTGTGCTCTGCATTGGACTAGTCTGTTGTGGTGCTCTCTCCTGAGATACTCTATGGATTTACTTCCCAGTCTCATCAGATGGGCAGTAGGGGCCTGATTTGCCCTCAGCTTAAGACTTGTATCTCTGATTAAAATACACAACTGTGAGAGATAAATCCTGTTTTTCAGAAATGCAGTTTAGTGGGAAAGGCTGCCCAGACAGCTCTGCCTGATCTAAAGCACTTGAGGAGTGGCTCCACCTGGGAGAGGATTCTGCGATGATGAGGCAGAGTTAAAAGAGCAGGGTTCAGGTCCTGCCATGCCACAGACGCTCTGGGTGACCTTTTGCAATTACTTGGCCAAGGACAGTGTTTCATATTCCCCAGCTGTTGTAGCCAGGGCTGGTTATACCCAGCTGGCTGTAATCTCAACTGGTTATAACCCCAGACAATTTTAAGTGTGGCATAGCAGCAGTGTCTCAGCATCTCAGACTCTGCATGTTACAGGCTGTGGCACTCCAGACACTAAGGGGAGACGCATGTGGGCACTGGAAATGCCATTCTGCAGCAGCTCTGGGTGCAATAAACACGGCAGCTATACTGGGCCGCAGAGCTTACAAACAAACAAACAGAAGCTCTCCTTTCTATTGCTGACACAAACATCTTTTTATTGCAAAACTGGGCAAGAAGATATTTTTTGCACTTTGTGAGCTCAAGGCTTCATTCAAAACCTTTCCCCCTTTTATGCTATACTACCACAAGAAGTTAAAATCTGAAAAATAAATGTTGCAAACCAGCTTTTTTTTTTTTCTCCATATACAGACTTTTGTGGCTAAACACACTTTGATCCAAGAGATGAATCTGTTCCTCCAAGGCTGCTAGTACACAATGTCCTGGCCAGTTTGCAGTCTCCCTCCCACCCTTCCACTAGTGAGGGTCAGCCTGAATTGCTCTGACCCACTCAGCATGCCATGACTTCCTCAGCAGCAGACAGAGCAGAAGATTTCATTTCATTGGTCCTTTCACACCTAAGGAGCAGCCGAACTGATGCCTTGAAGTGGCTACCTGAAAACAGAGGCTAGACAAGATTAAGAGAATAAAAGTAGGTATTTATTTGAAGGGCCTTACACCCTGGGTAGTCAAAAGCCCCCACNTTATCAACCTTGAACTGATGCCTTGAAGTGGCTACCTGAAAACAGAGGCTAGACAAGAGTAAGAGAATAAAAGCAGGTATTTATTTGAAGGGCCTTGGGAGCCAAAAGCCTCCGAGGGGCTCCATCCAAGAGGGACACTGGGTCATGGGTTCTTCACACTTTTATAAGTTTGGTCCATTTGCATAACAGGGTTAATTCTCCAATTATAATTTCAGTTAATGATGCAATTACGCCAAGTTTGCTCCTCCCCCCAAGGCTTTAGTTTACACATTTTGGGGCCTGGGACAACAAGGGGTCCTTGACAAACAAACCTTAAAAGGTTTGTTATGTCTAACCAGCATGAGAGAACAGCAGCCAACAGGGCACACGAAACTTCAGAGTTACACACTAGGTAGTACAGGATTTGAAAAATATAAAAGTTAAAACTGCCATGGCCAAATGCATCTGTCAGGTCTCCCCCAAATCTCTGCTTCTCTGCTGGTCCGTGCATGTCTGTGTCTGCATCTTGAAGGCATCAGGCATCCCGGGCTGGCAGGCAGCCCTTAACGGTGCCGGTGAGGGATGCAGGAACAGGTGTGGATGCCAAAGGATATTTAATGCCACATGGCTTAATCTGGAAAGGTTTGAAGTCTGGACAACCCACCCTACGGTGTGCAATTTAAAAAGGCACGATCTCCCTGGTTCTTCCAAGGAGTGATTTGATCTACAGGCACTTCAAGGGAGAGAGAGTCCTGATATCAAAGGGTTCTTTAATCTGGCAGAAAAGGGCATTTATGAGAACCAGCTGCCAGCAGCTGAGGCCAGACAAATTCAGACTGAAAATCAAGGTGCACATTTTCAACTGTGAAAGTAATTAATCTGTAGGGCACATTGCCTAGAAGGCCAGCGGTGGCTCGGTCGCCGGCAGGCCTGAAATCAGGACCAGATGTTTTCCTGGAAGAGCTGATATCACCTAGCCAGGGACGGCAGGCTCAGGGAAGAAACCATGCAGGGCCAAGCTGGAAAGTCAGGGCCAAGCTGGAAAGTCACAGTCACTGCCACTGCCACCAGCCTTACAGCCCATGCTCCATGCAGGAATGTGGTTTTTTATATTTATATACATGTATATGTGTAGCTTCACACGTACAGCCCCAGTTGGCATAGACCAGCATCCCTCCAGCCAAAGGTCTGCTCTGTACACTCTATTTATTTACCCATTTTAATCTTACAGCGCTGCACAACCACCTGGCCTGAGCTCAGCGGCCAAAATCTCCACTGGGAGATTTGACTGGGCAATAGGACTGGGGGAAGGGGAGAGTGGCCGGGCTCCCGCTCACCTGGCCGGAGGGATGCCTGCCATTGCCTGCCTTCCCCCACAGCCCATGAAGGTTCCTTTCTTCAGGCCAGTGCTGCCTCACAGCGCCTCGAGTGTTGCCTGGAGCCTCCATTGAGAATCAGTGGATTGGGCAAAATCCCATATTCACCCTTCCTTCCCCGCCCCCAGCCCTCCTTGGCCGAGCTGCAGCCCAGACGTCACAAAACCACCCCCCGCCAAACCAACAGACACTCATACAAAAAAGACCCCAAACAAACAAATAAACAAACAAAGACAGGAAAAGAAGGAAAAAAGAAGAACGTAAAAAAGCAAACCCCAACTCTCCCTGGTGCCAGCAATGACAACAAACAGGGCCTGGGCCCTATAGTTGATGGCATCAGCACCCTACTTGTCTGGCTGCCTCCCTCGCTGCCAGCCCCCTTCCTGCCCAAGCCCCTGCTGTTGCTACATCTATCCTACTTCTCTTTCTCCTCTTCCTCCTTATCCATTTTTTTTCCTGGTTAACAAGTGTGCACTGTTATAGCCTCGGTCCATCGTGCTTTTTGCCTTTCTTATGGCAGCAAGGGCTATTTTCTTGGGGCAGGGGTAACATATGTGCAACTTATCCTTGCACAGGTCGGTGCCTCTCTGTGTTGGCAGTGGAACGCAAGGAATGGCCGCAGCTTGTGCTCCAGGGCTGAGCAGCACAATGTTGATGGGCTGGGGAGAGGAGGAGGGGAGGGGGTGAGTCAAAAGGGCCTCCTGCATCGATGGGGAATAATATGAAAGGGAAACTCTGGCGGGCATGGGACGACCCAGATGGACAAAGTGCAGTGAGGCAGCTTAGTTAATGGGCTGCATTAAAATTAAACAGAGACAGCGTTCATTTTCCAAGCAGCACAGTGACCGCAGAAGGGCTTCGTGGCCCCTGTGGGAAGGTGGTGTGAAACAAAACCAGGGAAAACCTTTCCCTCCCTCGCCACCCCATCCTCAGCAGGTGTAAACCGGGGCAGCCCTGCTGTCCTCCCCCCGCCCGGGTTAACACAAGCCAGCTCCCAATATCCCTGCCACCAGCCTGCATTTCCATAAAAGGGATGATGATCTTGTCAATGTTGCTGTAAATCTGAATTTTTTGTACATGGTTGCAGCTCTCAGAGAGGTGACAGCCGCTTACCAGCTGGTCACCAGCACAAGGAAGGACCCGGGCAATCTGCAAGACCAAGTCAAGCTTTAAAGAGGAGGATGATAATAAAATGCATCCCTCCCCACTCCCACCCCTGTCAGGAGGAGGATTTATACTCCTTCTTACAAAGGACTAAAGTAGTCATTTAGGCTCTGCTTCAGCAAAGCACCTGCTTAATTGCTTGCCTTACTTCACTGCGACTGGAGCAACCGGAGCACATGGTTAAGAACACGCTTAGAGGCGCTGCTGGGTAGGAATAAACTTAATTATATGCTTAAACTTAAAGAGATGTTTAAGCACCTTGCTAAATCAAGGCCTTGCACCTGAGGAAAGTGAAAGGAAAAAGCTGACAAAGCAGAATAGAAGAGCAGCTTTTGGAACAATGAACCATTTTAGGTTCTCCATTCTACAGTTAATGAAGATGAATGAAAATCCTCGTTACTTGGTGACTGAAGATGAAATGATCAACCACTGAGAAAGAGCTGTATGGTGATGTATTACACAACTGAATACCTTTAACTGGTAATAAATATTTACACTTTCCTGCATCTTCCTGTTTCTTCTTTAATTGACTAGGATATGAAGGATATGTCTTTGTTCAGAAAGGCATGGTAATGTTTGATTTCCATTCTGCATACCTCGAAACCATTAACCAAGCTGTCAGTGCAGATCAGGGCCCTCTGAGCTAATTTACATCTCTTCATATAAAAAGCAACCAGGCCATATAACCAAGTGCTGGACTGATAGCCCCAAACCTTCATGTGATGCACTGCAGGAAGACTCCCAAAACAGCCTGTGTTTGGCACTGCAGGGTGTAATTGCCCAGCCCCCTGTGGTTTTCCCACTAGGAAGGTGCCAGCAGAGCAGGCAGCAGCAGTGCCTATAACCTGCCCTACAAGGTGCATCAGCACCAGGAAGGTGGGTCAAGCTCCCTCCTCTGTGCCTGGCCGAGCTCTTGTGACTGTCACCAAAAGGAACTATTCAGGTTGCAGCCCTTGTCATGGGAATACTTGCTCCAAAGAGAGTCTGGAAGACACAAATATGACTTTTCTGCACTCCTCTTGAATTGCCATAGTTTGGACATGATTTAGGAGACATGTCCACAGTGATGGACTCACAGAAATTTCCCACAGTGATGGACTCACAGAAATTAACTATGCAGGTATTTTTTAACTTTAGGAGAAGTAACTTTCTCTCAGCTCAGCTTCACAGTTCTTTATTTCAGAGGCAAATAATTCTCACAAATAAGCAGAAAGAGATCCCAAATTTGCAGAGCATGCAGGTAACTTGGATGAAAGTGAAGAGCTTTCCTCAAGTTTGCCACACATTTCAGGGAGGACTGTCATGGCATCCCTTTTTGAAGACATCCATTTCATAAACAATACATTTTTGAGAAATGTTAATTACTTTGGAAATGCAGTCCAGAAAAGATGAAAGGTGAGCTATAAACATTGTCCTCCCTCAGTTCATGGACCAAGGCTTCAGACATACCCGTCTCACAAACATGTAAGCCCCCTGAGTGATCTGCTTTAACAGACGTGTTTATATATCAAAGAAATGTCACACCTAAACCAAAAGTATTAGCAGCCTCAAAGAAAGTTTTTGCACGTGAATTAGCAAATATCTGTCTCTCCCTCCCTTAGGGTTGGATAGATCTGTGTAACAGAGATGAACACCAAACTATACGCATGTACCTGCAGCAACAGACAGGCGTGATCCCAGCTGGACCAGTATCACGCTAAGTCAGAGCTGCAGGAAATCTTGCAAAACATGCTTAGTACTATGTGAGCCCACAAGCTGGGCATAAGTTATGGTTGGCCGAGTAGATGATTTGGTGGAAGAAATAACATGGGATGTGCCAGGAGCTGGAGGGAACCAAGAGGTGGCAGGAGACAATCAAAGCCAGACAGTGACAGCATGCTCATGCTTTGGGACAAAAGGTTAACTATGCTCTTAGCCAATTCCACCTATAAAATACTGTGTAAATAATAGTAGCTGCATGCAATGTCTTAAATTGTCTATGCTGCTCTGCATAGATTCATAGAATCACAGAGTCACAGAATGGTTTGAGTTGGAAGGGATCTTCCACTAGACCAGGCTGCTCCAAGCCCCATCCAACCTGGCCTTGAACACCTCCAAATGAAGGCCATGAGGATGGTGAAGTGTCTGGAGGGGAAGCCTTTGAGGAGCAGCTGAGGTCACTTGGTCTGTTCAGCCTGGAGAAGAGGAGGCTGAGGGGAGACCTCATTGCAGTTACAACTTCCTTGTGAGGGGAAGAGGAGGGGCAGGTACAGATCTCTTCATTCTTGTGACCAGTGACAGGAGCTGAGGAAACAAGATAAAGCTGAGTCATGGGAAGTTTAGACTGGATATCAGGAAAAGGTTTTTCATCCAGAGGGTGGTTGGACACTGGAACAAGCTCCCTAGAGAAGTGGTCACAGCACCAAACTTGACAGAGCTCAAGAAGTGTTTGGACAATGCTCTCAGGCACATGGTGTGACTCTTGGGGTTCCTGTGCATGGCAGGAGTTGGACTTGATGATCCTTGTGGGTCCCTTCCAACTTAGCACATTCTATGATTGTACATGGCAAGGGTTGCCTCCCACCCTTGGCTCCCTCAGGCCCAAACACGGATACTCTTGGGAAGTTGGAAGTTAAAGCTAAGGGAAGGAAGTTAAGGGTGTGGCAGTGTGAACAAACTCACTGATGGGGCTGAAAACCTCTGCACAACTCCCTGGCATGGCTCCTGCTAAAAAGGCAGAGCAACAAGTACCTGCAGCTGGAAGGCAGCACGCCACCTGTTGCTCTCCTTTCATTTTTGTGCCTGTGGGCTTGTTCTCTCTTTGTCCCTTCGGATCATACTGAAACAAAGTCCTCCTCCTCAGTACTTCAGGGTCCTCAAGTCTGCCCATGGTGTCCCAGGCCCCCACTAGCCCTGCATCTGTCCCTGTGCCCCCCAACATCCCCCCTCCCATCCGTCGCCCACATCCTGAGCATGAAAGCCAGCCGGATTAATCCGGCACAGAGCACATTGTGTGTGAGTCATGACAGGCTCACTAAGGCGTGCAGTGCTGATAAAAGGCAGCTCTGATGGGCTCTGTCAGGGATCCCGGAGAAACAGCGTGGAAAAAATCTGCTAACCCACATCCCAGCCTGGCAGCCGGGGCCTGGAGACAGCCAGGCACCGAAGGGAGCGCGGGGAAGGGGTCCTGATCCAGGCTCAGCCTGTGGGGAAGCCCTTGGTCCCAGGCATGAGCTGGTGCTTCCTGGGGCTCTTGGGTCACCCAAGAGTTCGTGGGGCCAAAGGAGGGCTGGTGTAAGCCCCCAAGTCCTGAGGCTGGACCCTGGGAGAACCTCCCTCTCCCCAGCTGACCAGGGTATTTCAGGCACTTATGAAGCTATAGGAAGGGAAGTCTGCCTGATCCTTCTGTGGATTAATTTTCCTGATGCTTCTGTGCATCTTGCTGCCCAAAACTTCCCTCTGGATAATTTTCTCAGTTCAGTTCCTCACAGCTGTGGACCACAAGGTAGCTTTTTTCCCCAGTCCTTTGCACTTAGCAGTGCTGCTCGCAGAGGACCGGCAGGAGAGACCACAGCCCAGCAATACCCAGTGCCCTGTGGTGTGCTGCAGAACTGCCTCATAAACCACCAGGAACCCGTGGTGGGTGAACTCCTGCTACAAGCAGGTGTGTAGCTCACTGTAACACTGTCCCAAAAGGTTAACAACTGTGTTTGCTGCAAACAGGGTTCAGCCCCAAGCCCCAGGCGGTTCGACAGCTTGCCTGACCACAGAACTGGAGATAATAGGGACCACAGCGTCAGGGATATTGCAGAGAAATCAGGATAACATTTATGTGCACCACTGAGCTGGGAGGAGCTGCATGGGGTCTGCGTGGAGGGGAAGGCAGCAGCAGCAGATTTCAAAACAATCTAGATAAATTGGAGAATTGGTCTCAAATCAGCAGGATGGAAATCACACAAGAGCGAGTGCAAAATACCACAGTGAGGTGTTGGAACTCAAATGCAAAATGGGGACTAATTGGATAAAGAGCACTGCTGCAGGAAAGGCTCCCAGGACTGCAGACAAAAAATTAGTCAACACTGTCGTGCTGTTTCAAAACAGGCGAGTCTCTTGATGGGACCCGTTAATGAGAGATTCACAGGGCAGGCATGGGAGAAAATGACTGTGCTGCAGTTGGCCCTGAGGACACTGGGCACAGCACTCTCCAAACTGGGTAAACAAACTGGGGAGCGCTCCGAGGTGCAGGAGCAAGCTTGACAAAAGCTTTGGAAAACATAATCTATGAGGGCAGATTGAAAGAATTGGGTTTGTTTAGTCTGGAGAAGAGAAAACTAAGAGAGAGCATTAACAGCCCTTCAATATGTAAGGGCTTGTCCTAAAGACTGCAGAGCCCAGAGGAGGAGGAGCATGAGGGCAACTGGGGTTGGTTTGCAGCAAAGATTTAGGCCAACAGAGCAATAACAGGGAAACTTTGGAGCTGATGAGGGACACTGCAGATTCTCATTCATGGGTGCAATGTAAGTGGAGCTAGAGATACACTTGTCAGGAAGGGTTCAGGTATGGCAAATCTTGCTTCAGAAGATGATGGCATCTACGAGACCATAACCAAGCACTCAGTGCTGCCCTCCTTCCCTGTCCTGCTCCCCAAGTGAACCCACAGCTTTAATTACAGCCCCTTTCTGACCTCCAGCAAGGCAAGGGAATAGGATTACTCCAAGGAGAAAGCTATAAAGTGAGCGTTCATCTCCCTTGCCTCCCCACTGAATTTGCCACGCATGTACCAAATAATAACACCCATCCCAAAGACCTTACTGTCTAAATAGATGGGACAGAGGAAAATTACTGCCCAGTAAGAGATGTGGGGGTATCAGGGGACTGTATCAGGAAAAGCTGAGAGAAAGGAACCTGTTTAACCTGGAGGAAAATGGGAATCCTGGATATAGGGGAATCTACTTGCAGCATTCAATTAGCTAAAGGAAGTTAAAGAGAAGACAAAGCCAGGCTGCTTTTGGAGGAGGCCAGTGAGAGAACAAGAAACAATGGGCACAGGTTGCAACTAGAGAAATGTTCACTGAAGCTGAGGAAAAAAATCTTGTCTGGAAGGCTATTTCCTCATTGAAACAGGTTTCACAGAGATTGTGAAATCCCTGTCCTTGGAGATTTTCAAACTGAACTGGACAGAGTCCTGGCCAACACAACCTAAACAACACAACCTGTTGAAAACAGCCTTCCTGTGACTGGGGGCCAAGGTTGGAGCCTGCCAAGGTCCTGTCTCACCTGAGGTGTTCTATGACAGGTATACTGTACCACAGAAGCTACCTGTGCACCTGAACCCTGCCACTGATGCTCCATACAGGATCCTCTCTGCCACACTGGATCCTCTTCATACAGACATTTCTGCCCCTTTGCTCCGTGAGCCTTTCTGTGGTCTTTGTGCTCTGCAAAGCTGAATCCCCACGGTTCGCATCAGGCCCCAACCCAACGTAAAGCCCTATGTAATAACAACATTTCTTGGCCATGATTCACAACGATAGCTACCACCCAAGTTCTTGGCTCTCTGTGTTGCCCAATATCTAACGGCGTTCAGTTCAACCCAATATTATCTGCATCCCCACCCCCTCCCACTCCAGTTTCAGAGCCTGGCAAGCACTGAGCCCATGCTGTTCCTATTTGCAAACCTTAAGCACCCTGGCTGCTGCTTGGAATGAAGACGGAGATGAACTTTTATCACTGCAAGCTCCAGGGAAGGCTGAAGTCCTTGCTTGTCTGTCACTGATTTATTGATGCTTCCCGAACTGTGGAATGCCAACCATACATGGAGATCTGCAGAAAGAAAGGACTTGGATTGAAGGAAAGAGAGGTCATTGCAGGCAAATCAGACACAGGCACCAAGAAATTGGTTTGTTTTGTTTGGTTTGGTTTTGTTTTCTGTGCTGCTGCAATGAATGTAATAAATGTGCATCTGCTGAGCTGTTTCTACTGACAGTTTTCCCTTGTTTCAGATTTGGCCTTAACTCTTCTTAGTAATCCTGATTTGCAGTGATCTTCCCAGCAAGAGTATGCGTGCATATGTATGAGAGAGGGAGAGGCAGTGCTCATTCCCAAAGCAGACATTTTGTTCATCCTCTGCCAGCCAATTTTTGGATGGAGGTATTTTTTTCCTTCATTCTTTTGGATCATACTGTAAGCATGAATTTGAAAATGATCCATAGAAGTAAGATTTAGTGAGCTTGTTGATACAGTAATACACCAAAATGAAAAAAAAAAGCAAAAATCATAGAGACTTTCTCTAGACCTTCTTCTCTACAAATGTGTTTGTTTTTTATTGAAAGTTAATCTGTAGCAAACACTGGAGAACAACATTTGTTCATTTCAGAGACTGCAATCTGTAACAGTTCTTTGTGTACCACTCTAAGACACATCTTTTGTGCCTTCTTCTCTTCCCTCTCTTGAGATGAAGCAGAGCTCTGGTTCAGCAGCCGGCATCTGTCACTGATTACAGCGGCTTAAGGTTTTACCTCTGAGGAGCAGAGGGGGAGCACACTGGGGTCCCTGTGTGTAACTGCACACAACTCTGCTCTGGCACTTCACTCCACACGCTGTCACTCCTCCCTTCTAGATCTGCTCTTCCAGACCTCCTCAAATCAGCCCTCTCCTCCACTAGCCCTCTTCACACATCGTGCCCATGAGACGGATCCTGTTGATCTGTCCCATCCCAGTACCAGAGCTGAGCAGCACTGACTCGATGGCACACCAGAGAAAATGCACTTTGCTTTGTACTTTGGGTTGATCAGACTAATCCAGCACTTTGAATGTAGCCATGCCGTGGCATGGCCAAATGCAGCATCCATATTAGGCTCTACAGCAGACACGCTGTCGTTGGATTGAGGTTTCTGAGTCACGCTATTGAAGCCACACTCGTGGCGAAGCATTTTATTAATAACTTTTGTTGCAGAACTTCATCCCAACAGTCTAAAAATGGTACTACCCATAATTGCACTTAGATCTTGAGCATGGGGTTATTTTGTAATTTATTTATGTCAAGTGGGTTTGTTTTGGGGGTTGTTTTTGCTATTTTAAACTTCACTGTAAGCTGAAGTTTGCTCTTGCTCCTGCCCTGCTTTAATTGCTCTGTTTACTGAAGCAGTTTTTTCCCAGATGGGCAGACCTGAGGGTTAGTTCTAGCTCAGGTCTAGGACAAGTTGGCTAACAGAAGCTAGATGAGGTGGAGATGGCAGGTCACAGACACAGCTGGCCAGAGCAGAGACTCCACAGAACTCAAGACACGTTGGTTTGAGTGTGGCTGGTGCTGAGGAGGCTCCAAGAAAGAAACAGCTTCTTGCAGCACAGCAGCAGGCTGTGGGTGGCAAAGTCTGTGTAGCACCTTCCTGCACTAAACTTGGACCTAGTCTCTGGAAATCTCTCACATTTCCCTGGCAACGGATTCACTTTCCAAAACAAAATGAACTCAAACAGAATCATTTCCTATGAATGAAGCTGGGATGGAACATAAAACCCAGGCAGGGAAATATAGATGTGTGACATATTTGAAGCAGCAGAGAGAATGATTTCATCCAGCATCCAGCTGACTGGTAAAGAGAGTCAGTTGCCCGAGGAGAAAGCCATTAACACACAAACACATTTTATGCTGGCCAAGGTGAGAAAGGAAGGGCTGTAGGTACTGAGGTGACAGCTACTTTAGGATCAAAGGAGAAGGCTGAGAGGAAACTGTAAAACTAACTTCAGATCTGTGTGGGGGAGGCTGTGTGAACAGAGTGGGAAACTTAATTAAATGTGGCAAACAATGACTATATTTTCTGGGAAAGGAGCAGCAACGATTTCACTTTCAAGATACTACACCTGAGCAAACATTATCCAAAGCTGGCTTCAACCAGGACTTCGCTGCCAGTATGGTAATGCAGATCTAACCTTGACTTTGAAGGCTACGAAGAGTAACTGAGTGGGGAGACTTTAGTTTGCTACTGGTGCTCAGTATTCCTTCCCTCTCCTGTGGAGTAGCTGGAATGGATAATTGCTGGGCATGGCAGGAGGTGTGGCTGTCTTACACATGCCAATAATTTCTGACAAGACCTAAAAAAAGAGAAAGAAAGAAGGTGGCACCAGTGCTGAGGTGAGTGCCCCAGAACTTCTGCCAGGTGAAATTCTGTAGCTAATACAGCTCAGGGAGGAAACAGAAGCATCAACAGCAGAGGGTGGCCTACAGGTCACCAGGTGTGGGCCTCATGATCGTGACAAGTGTCCTGCAAATCATCGAGCCAGGAAGCAACTAGCAGACTTCAGGGGATTTTTTGCACCCAGCTAGATGTTGAGCTAGGAAGGCAGCAAGACATGCTGTGCCCAAGCAAGCTCTCCACCAGTGCAGAGAAAGGAATATAAGTACAAGAAAAGAATAGATTGACTAGAATGCCACTGTTGACCTTGAGCATAAAGAAGACATCTATACAGAGTGAAATCTAGGCTGATTTACTGAGAATTAATATAAAAGCATAGCAAAATCCAGGGAAGTTAAACTCAAGCAGTCTTTGGAAAAAGAAAAAAGATGTAGAATTATAGGCTAATTAATTCAATTTCAATTACAGGAAAAATGCTGGAATTAGTAATGAAAAAAGCTATTTGTAAGAAACTGGAATATAGTGGGATGAGTAACAACCAATATTAGCTTCATAGTCTGGTCTTGACGAACCCATCTGATTTCCTTTTAAAACAAGCAGACAGACCTCACAGGCCAGTAAGGAGAAGCAGATGTCAGTATCTTGACTCGAGTGGGTCCTTTGACACTGTCTTGCATGAAATTCTCATAAACCAGGAAGGAATGTGTGGTCTATCTACTGCAGAGCAGACACAGCACTGGTACTCAGGAGGCTGTGAGCAGGGCTTCACTCTCCACAGACAGGAACCTATTGAACAGAGGTGTACAGGTCTCTCTCTGTCTCCAGCCCCAGTCTGTTGGTGACTTGGACTGTGGACTAGAAGAAAGATGATTAAATTTCCAGAATGCCCAAAGCTGGAAGGATCTGCAGGGACATCAAAGACAGGATTACAATTTTTTTAAAAAGCAAACAACAGCCTGACAAATTCAAGAAACCGTCAGGGAAAAAAAAATGAAAGGACATAGTAGGAATCCATATGAGAGTCCAAACTGAGGAATAACTGACTGCACAAATATGGACATGGAACTACTGGAGCTGAGGTTTAACGCAGACTAAAATCCGAAGTGTTTGTCATCAGTGCCATACTCTTGGAAAAAGAAAAGAAAAAAAAGAAGAAAAAAGTGGGCTAATTAAATACAATCCAGACAAAAACAAGAAGAATCATCAGAGTCTAGAGAATATGATCTGGGAGGAAAATCTGAAAGTCTTGGTAAAGTTTAGTCTTAAGAAAAGAAGAACTATAATAAGCACAGCAAGTCTTTAAGTTCATGAAAGATTGCAAGAAGGGGAGAAAGACACCAGTCGCTTCTACCTGCCCAAAACAGAGAGGTTCAGAAATAATAGCAGGCTTAACCTGCAGCAAGAAAGAGTCAAACTTGATGTCACAAAAATTTTAGGGCAAATCGATGGAGGCAATGTATAAAGTGTCCCGGCATGAAGCCTCCCTAAGGGGAGAGCTTTGAGAACGTTGGGTAGCTGTCAGCAATGACAGCAGTGTCCTGCCTCGGGGGTTTAGAGAGGGAGCAGAGATCTGGGTTTAGTCTGCATCTCTCCTGGGGAACTTGACTGAGGGGGAGGGTTGGGAAGGGTCCACTGTGCATGGAAGGCCTTGTTAGGAGTATTCACTAGGACAAGTAGGGAGGAATACTAGGATGTTTCTCCTTCCTCCTTCCTCAGTCTGCCTGCCAAAACTTCCTTTTCCCTCTGCACAGGGCCTGTTTCCATTCACTCCCCTTGCAGTCCCTCACCTGCAGCAGGTGTCACTGATCTTTCTGCACTTCTACAGCTGCTGCTGAATGCCTGAGGATCAGGAGGTGCCCATCCAGACCAACCTTGTCCTGGGAAGGGGAAGGATGCAAGGCTAGATGGGAGAGCACTGAAAGCCTGGAGATAGGGCTTGCTGCTCCCAGTGCCACTGGAGAGATGGGGTGAGGAAGCAGCTATGGCTGCTGCAGAAGGAAGCTCCCTGCATCCAGCATCGCCCGTGGTGACAGGAATGGAAGGATGGGCCTGCAGGAGGTGACACACCAGTGGTTCGCCTTCACGGTCCGTGTCACCACCGGTGCCTGTCTCCTCTGGGCTAAGCAAAGAGGATGAAGGCAGGTCTGGTGCCCGAGCACTGCCCGTGCTGCCTGTGCCTTAGGGCATGTTACACATCCCAGCCTGAGGGGCTTCCCCCCAACAGCCAGGACAGCAGAGGTCAAAGCCAACCTGCACCTCTAGCCTGATCTCAGCAAGGTTCCTACCCTGGCTACAGGGCAGCAGTGTCAACAGAGGATGACATTTTGGGACCTTTGAATTGTATTTCTGTTATTTGGGATCAGAATACAATTGTTCCCCACTGACATGATGGTATAGACTCAGCATTTCAGCTGGTAAGTGCCTCCTGAATCACTTGGAACTGCATGTATCTGCTATACACTAGGACCTACAGCACACTCTCAAAAACCCCAACTCCAAAAGTGAACAAAAAGCTAGTCTCTTAAATATTTAGCTTTAATTATGACTCTGATGATCAATAGAAAACTTAGAATAAGACTTTCAGCTCATGTAAACTGGCTGATTTAGATTTTATTGAAAGTAAAAGTGCCAGCACATCAACAAAGCAACCTGGCCCTATGAGCTCACAAAATCCAATCTAAATTATTTACTTTAAAAGAAAGATTTGTTGTGTTTTCCTGGCCTTCTGAGTGTTCGCAGATTATTTGTTCAATGGCAGTTTCATGTGCATTGCTAATCATTGCTAACAATCATTTTGCATTGCACTAGCAATTAATCAGAAATGCACTTGTTAGTACATTAGCCTTCTCTCTCCTCGTGTGTTTTTACTGGCAAAACCCATCTCTGAGTATTTATTTTCATTCAGCTGAACATCGGTGATGTACTTAGAAGGACCAGGAGCTGCCGTAGGAGCTGCTATGTGCAGCACACTATATTCCTGTGGGTCAACCCCTCTCCTAATGCCAATCAGCATTAAAAATAGAGGGAGGCACAGTGTTGTCACAGATGTAGGAGACTTGTCAAATAATCTTTGTCCCACACTCCTGCCTTCCAGGCCATGTCCAGAGCACATGGCATAGCCCCTCCTGCTTCACCCTTGGCACCAGCACCGTACACTTTGCTACTACGTGGTTCGTGAGCCTTGACTCCTGTCTAGTCCCCATCCCCTTGGCGAGGATGCCCTCCCTGTGTGCCAGGACAAACAAGCACCTTCAGCCAAACCCCAGTGCAGCCAGGGAGAAGTGACAAATGCTTTCTTGGTGGCAGAAGCAGCCCCATTGTCAGAAATCAGAAGAATCATTTCCTGGTTACAGTAGCCTTCAGATACATTGATCCGACTTCAACCCCCAAATAAAACAATGGGAGTGATATATTGGCCATTCTGTTTCAGTGACTGAGCACTCGAGAGCAGGAATGCAGCCCCCAGAGGCGCAACACAAGGACTTGAAGAGGTTGGCTGTATTTTCTTCCACTTAAAACTGGGAGAGGTGAATAGCTGGTGAAAGCGGGGAGGAGATTGATGGCTTTGGAAACTGCAAGGCCCTCTCGCTATGTGGGACAGCTTTGGTGCAGAGAGTCAGCTTCAAGCCTGACCTTGCCCTCCCTGACCTGTCAGTAACCTCAACCCTGACCTTGGAAGGACCACCCTTCTCCTGGGGGAAGAACAGTTTGGGGAATAGCGGGAAAATGTGAGTGGTCATCAGGTTAAGATTATTTTAGTTTCCAGGAGAAGACAGGTGTGAGGCATGCAGAAGCTTGGTGTCCTTCTCATGCTTCGGTATGCAAGGTACAGGAACCTTGTGGTGCTCACACAGCATTAGCTCCAAACGTGGTCTATCTCATTACACTTCTGCATGGAGTGTCTTCCTGTCTGCTCTGCTGAATCCCCATCTTCATTGCATTTTGGATGCCATCACAGCAGTCAGACCACATCCCTGATGGAATTTTTTGAGTCTCTCCTTCTTCAAAAGTCATCCAAGATTCAAACCAGGCTCTTTTCAGACCCAAATATTTCAGCAGCATGAGCCCCAAACCCATCTTGTAGCTCTCTGCTTCCCCCTGCAAGATCACCCCCTTCCCTTGGAGCTGCCTCCCCGCTGCTTTCCCTTTCTCATAACCAGCCATCCTTCACTGTCCTGTGTCTATAAAACACTCAAAACACACGGCAGCTGAGGGGGAGGGACTGAGGGGCTGGTGGAAGCCACTCAGATTTCACGTTTATTTAACAGCCGTGGCTGTGCTTGTTTGATTTATCTTCACACATACGTTTGACAGATATGGTCTCATAAAAACTCCACAGAGTCAAAACAGCAGAAAGGCCTGCAGCCATACTGTGTCAGCATTCCGTCTGGCTCCAGCTCCGGAGCTAAGCACAGACCAAGCTCACTGCAGCTGGCAGCACTCCTCACTTGGGAAACTTTTGAGTTTGCAAAGCCTGAAATGCGGAGTGCTCAAGTGTAGCTGGTCCTGAGTTTCCCAGGTGTCTGGGCAAAAAATGAAAAAGGTCGTGATTTTCTCTTATCTTGAAAAATCCTCCTGCATTTCACATAAATTGCTTTGTTCAAATAAACTTACATTTAGATGGCTAATCTCATCCTTTCCCCAAATCCTGTGGGATACAGCAGCACTCAGAATATCTCAAGAGAGTTATAGTTTTTATAGCACTTCCAAAAACACCTCTCCCAAATTGCAGCAGTTAAGGAGTAAGCTTGCTTCACCCTTACCTTGCAAGGGCCTTATAAGCTTGCTCTATTTGTATTACTCCCAACATTCCCTTAAAAAAATGAGGTCTTATTTAATGAGTCAGATTCATACTGTTGTGGTTCTGACAAATACATTTTCACTGGAGCGGAACTGTAAAATTTGTGCACAAAGCAGCTACTATATACTTTGGGATACAGGCTCCACAAAAGCACAGCCCACTTCAACATACGCATATTTCACAGTGTTTTTTTTAAAGGGGAGCACACCTGAAACTCTCATTCCCAGCATCAGGAGAGGCAAAGTGAAACAGCCGTAAATAAAGTCCCTGGTGTGCTAACGTTGCTCAAAGGTAGGACTCCAGCTGCATTCAGGTGGCGTTTTATTACATGTATAAATAACAGCCCCGCCACGTCTGGGAGCTGGCAGCACGGTCTGGAAGAAGGAGCTCAGAGCTGAGAGTGAAAGGCCCTGTGTTCCAACCTGCTGCCATGGTGGCCACTCCGTTTCTCTATACGTTACTCACACGTATGAAATAACGTCCTTAATGCTTGTCACGCAGAGATAAGACAGATCTTGCTCTGGTGACAAAAGCAAATGTGAAGGCCCATGTAATGGGCCCACAGTTATCTTGGCTGGTTAAAAACACTGGATAAGATTAGTGGGAGAAATTGTGACTGCTTCTCTGTGGGCAGATATTTGTGGTTCCCTCTCTCATTAGGGATGATTTTTCTCAGCTACAGAAATGTCACCTTTTCTGGTTTAGGTAAATAACTAAGGAGTATGCAACAAAGGTTTGGAAGCCTCATGTTTTCCTGATTTTGGATAACCTGGTTTGGTTTATGGCCATCTCTTTTATCGCTGATCTCCTAGCTCTGATCCTCTTGGTGCCATATTCACCCAGTTTTCATGGTCACGCTGAGCAGTGTTACCCCCTCACCATCCATACGTGCAGCTCAGTGCCTGGTAGAGAGCTATTTTCCAAAGGTGAGGACTTTCAGGCGGCGGTTCCCTCCCTCCTTTGAGACAGTTTTTCCCTGCTATGGAAATGCCATCTTTTCTGTTTTAAGCAAAAAACTAAGAAATTGCAGACACGCTGCCTTCAGGACACACTCGCCAACTCTCCTGTTTTCCAACAGCACTAGTCAAGGACCAGATACTGCTCATCATGGCCTGGCTTTTTCTCTCCCTCTTACTCTGTCGCTGGCAGATGAAAAGCATAATTCACCTTCACTAGTAACTTCAGGGCACCCAGCCGCAGGGCCAACTTCAGACTTCTTTCCAGAGTCTGAACCGTTTGAGGAGAGATCACTTGTGGACAATGTATTAATTATAGAGCCTGTTGTTGTACACATTGCTACACAGAAGTGCCACACACCTTGGGCAGTGTCTGGGCTTGGACTCTCAAACCTTATCATAGAACCATACAATTGTTAAGGTTAGAAGACACCTCTAAGTTCATGGAGTCCAACCATTAACCCAGCACCACCATGTTCACCACTAAGTGCAACATCCACAGGATTTTAGAACACTTCCAGGGATGGTGACTGCCCCCTTCCCTGGGCAGCCCATTCCAGGGCTAGACAAACCTTTCAGTGAAGAAATTTTTCCTCATATCCAATCTAAACCTCTCCTGGTGATTTCCTCTTGTCCTGTTACTTGTTGCCTGGGAGAAGAGACCGACCCCCACCTGGCTACAGCCTCCTTTCCGGTAGTTGTGGAGAGTGATTAGATCCCCCCCGAGCCTTCTCTTGTCCAGGCTAGACACACCCAGCTCCCTCATCTCCTCATAAGAACCGTGCTCCAGGCCCCTGTGACAAACAGACAGCGAAGGCCCATGGTCTGACATGATTTCTTCCAGAAACAACAGGCCAGCCTTGGCCAGAGGCAGGGCAAGACAAGCTCCCTCAGAAGGCTGCAGACAACATGGAAAAGCAGCTCCCCGGAGCACACAAAATGAAATAACCACATGTGAGACCCAGCTATCTCAAGAAGGGGGACAATATCTCCTGTGTATAAATGCAGAAAAGGAGGGCACCCTCACACTGGTGGCATAGCCACCAATATGCAGCATTTTTATCCCTTCTTTTTTGTCGTGTGTAGCTACAGAGCCACAAGGAAGGTACTGACGAGCAGTCAAGGAATTCAGCTGCTGGTTCGCTGTGCAGGACTTGGGAGCTGGAGGGCGAAAGTGATGCATGGAAATTAAGTTAATTTTAAACCGCAGGCAAGAGAAGAGACTTGCTAGCAGTTACTTAAGAGGAGCTGCTGACTGTTTAAATACCATTAAGAAGATTAATGTCAGCCCACAGAACCACTGAAAAATTAGGGCTGAAAGGGACCTTGAAAGGTCAGACCAGTCCATTCCACTAACCCAAGCAGGATCACCTAAACCTCGGACATCCCTGACAGATGTTGCTTAACTTGATCTTAAAGCTCTCCACTCCCTAGGCAGTCTATTCTTTATTATCCCTGTCATTAGAAAGTTTTTCCTAACATCTAAATTGAGCCTTTCCTGCTGTGACTTAAGCCTTCTTTTTTTATTTTTTTTTCTCCTCTCCTCCATCACAAACAAGGAGCAATGATTATGCCTTTTCATGTGCTTAAAGACTTCAGTTCTCTCCTCCTTTGGGTTAGAGATTTTCAGTTCTTTCAGGCTTCCCTGGTAGGTAATGGTTTCTCCATTTCCGCTTGTTCCCCCTGCTCTCTGCTGGGCTGGATCCAATTACGCCACATCTCCCCTTAACTTATTTTCCATCACCTCAACACCATGACATAGCTGACTTGCATTCGGCTTTTGATCCTTTTTCTGAAGAATTGCTACTTACCCCATCACTCCCTCCTCTGTACTCTGGGAGTTCATATTGTTGCTCAAGTGTACGACCTTCCACTTCTCTTTATTCAACTGCCTCCTGTTTCTTCCAGATCATTTCCCCAATTTGCCCACATAGTTTTTAAATCTAATCCTGCCCAACTCTGCATCTGTGGTTTTATTTCATGTGTAAAATATAAAGTCCTTATGTTTATCCTTTATAGCAACACAAACCAAAACAATGAAGCCAAACTGAATCAGATGTAGGGTGAAACCCCACTCAAAGCCAAGCTTTAACCTGGACAAAAAGGTGCTGGCAGCGGTGCCCCGGGTGAGGTTATTCAAGTAGGTTTGTTCCAAGTGACCTCAGCCACTCCTCATAAGGCTTCCCCTCCAGATCCTTCACCATCCTCGTGGCCCTCCTTTGGAAGTGTTCAGGGCCAGACTGGATGGGGCTTGGAGCAACCTGATCTAATGGAAGGTGTCCCTGCCCATGGCAGGGGGTTGGAATGAGATGTTCTTTGAAGTCCTTTCCAACCCAAGCCATTCTGTGATTCTACCAGGGCATGTCTCCCCAGCTGGTTTGAAGCAGCAAACACCACACTACTCTGACAGCCACACGGCGTTACTGCAGTCGGGCCTCGCCCGCCTCTCCCCTCCACCTAAAACCCCCTTTTTGTGCTGCTGCGTCTCTGCCCCAGCTGTCTCTGACCCACGCGCCCTCACCTTCCCCCTCACCCTCGCCTCCCCACTGCCGTCACCCAGGCCCTGTCTGCCAGGGGGAGCTTCCCCGGCCCGGGGAGGTGCCACGGGACGGACAAAATTAAATAAAAACAAACGAGGACGGTAAAACCTCTGTTACTTCTGAAGTAAATCTCTGTTGTTTTTGAGATGTGCCCGTTTTGCGGCGCGGCCCGCGGCTGCCCCCAGGAGGACAGGAGGTGTCCCGGCTCAGCCGGGATGGAGAGGGACCCGCTGTCACTCGGGCACAGGGGACAGCGGTTTTACTGCCACTGTCCCGCGGCCGCTGCAACCAGCGTCCTTCAGAGGAATGATGCCAACAGGGGTTATCCCATCAGCGTGCTAGATCAGGGACAGACAGGGAAGCTCAGGCTGCCCCTTAGCACAAACTCCCCTCCTTTGCTTGTCCTGTGAGTGAGGGCATTCCATCGCCCCCGCCATGGTCACCACGTAGGGAAAGGCAGTGAAACAGGCCCATGTGACCCCACAGCAGACGTTCAAGAGACGGAACCACGAACTACCTTTGCTCCACGGGTGAACTGAAGTCTACCTCAGTGCCGTACAGACACCTTCTCTCCCTGCTGCTGCACCCTGGCTCTGAGCAGCATTTTGGCCTTACACGTTACTCAAAGCAGGCTGATCTCAGCTCATTTCTAGCTCTCTCTAAACCTCTCACTGCACTCAGCAAGCGTCCCAGAGTGCCTCATGCCCCTGGCCCCACACTGTGTCCATCCTGCCAGCAAGCGCACCTGTGGCTTGGCTGCCATTCCCTGCAGCCTGCAAGGAGCCCACCTGCCTGATAAGGATGTGCTTCCCCGCAGCACCAGCGATTGGCACACGCAGGAGAGGACCTGGGCAGGCAGGCTGCACCCCTCCTAATTGACTGAAGGAAGAGGAACACTTGAACTTGCTCCAAAAAGGAAGCACAAGCTCCAGCTTCCCCACATTCATTTACTTGCAGAGCTTGCCCAAACCTGCAAGTAGGCACCAGCTTGCCTACAGGCAGCTGGGAGGAAGCAGAGTCAGGCCAGTGCAAGTCAGCTGGAGATATTGACCCTCCTGGCAGTTTGGATGCAGACCTTGGGCTCAGCTCAAACATGTCTTTCTTCCCTTCTTCTCTCTCTAGAACTGGCCCTTCCCAGCCATTATTTTCTTCAGCATGACTCATTCCAGCTACAAGCCCATTGTATCCTTCAACACTGTCTATCCAGGCCCTGCAAAAGTTGCCAAGGCAAACTCCATCAGGCCCCACATCCCTTCCATTCAGGCAGTTCCTGGGGATAAATAAGTATACTATCAAATATCTCATCTTTTGTTTCAAAGATATAAAAAAAATCTATGAAATGTTGCAATAGTCCAGTTTATTCCAGGACAAAGGCTTAAGGCCAAGACAATGAGCAAGAATCTCTCAAGAACAACCCTGTGCCCCTCAGGTGATGACAGCATTGAGATAGGATAGGTACTTCTGTGAGATGCACAGAAAGCTCTGGTGCTAAAGCATAATATTGCACAGACAAAAACAAAAAAAGCTTCCCAAATCAAATCTGCTTCCTAATGCAAGCAGACAGAGCAACCATCGCTACTGTGTTACATGCATCAAAGCCATGAGCTCTAATGCTGTAAGTTATTGCAAGTTGCACGGTGATGTGATCACATAACTGAGGGCTCTGCTTCCCAAGCCTCTCAGAAATGGGGGGGTTTGGTTAGAAGTTTCCCTCTGCTCAGTACATTAGATGAAGTCTGCTCAGCAATGAATGCAAACAGTGCCACAGAACAATGACAACTGCAGGTGCAAAGAAAGAAAGGCCAGGGGTGTGATAGTGCTTACACATTTATTTTTCCCAAGACACATAAAAAGAATTAAAACAGTTCTAAAACCCACAAAGCTTTAGAATACTTCACAATACAGAAATGCTAACTGTGCTTCCTGCTTAGACTAACCAGCAGGGAGGTCTTTTATTCAGGCCTTTATGTCAGTAGGTGCATAAAGCTGTTTCATTTATTTCAGGTGCATAACAAGTGACAGGAGAAATGTATGGTAGAATCGTTCCACTTTGGTTCAAGCCCAGGAAATTCTCCTGAGAGGGACGCTGTGCTGTTGACTGGAAGCCACATTCAATAGATACTGCTCACACTGTGTACAGATGTCTGCAGTCAGCCAGTCTGCCACGGTCCCTGTGTAACAGCACAAGGGCTGTGCTAGGCAACGGGGCTCCAAAACAACGGGTACACTGCAGGAGGAGAGGGAAAAACAAAAGTAGGAAAGCTGACCCAGGTTTCTGTTAGAGAGCATGGTGCTTTTTCCACCCTTCTCCCAGGCTGCTAAGTGATTTAGCCAAATTCCTAAGTTCAAAAGAGCCATCGGCACCACTCAGGAAGGCTAAAAAGTACCGAACAGCTTCACTTACTGACACCTTCTCTCTATTGACAGTATGTCAGCCAAAGGGCTAATGGATATCTGTGTCTGGTCCCAGGTTACGGCTGTATCCTCATGCAGTAGGATTTTTTTTATCATCCTGCAGTATGACAGTAATGCAGTCCCTCAGGCCTCTTCCGCAGCACTTGCATTACAACAGACCAAACCACTGCCTGCCCATGCAGTTAACTTCAGTAATGAACATTACTCCTGATTTTTGACAATTGAAGTACAAGCCTTAGAACCAGAAACTGCTCTGTCTGTATTCTGGCTACATTAAAGACTGGTTTCAGAAGAAGAAAGAGAAGGTATCAGTTCCCCCAGTAGAAAATTTAACTGCTTTGGAAAGAAGAGAACATAAAGAAGAGATAATGGATGTTTTCAGTCCTGTATATTGCACTTGTATGCATGTTGTCTGTCTTTTTCACCCAGAACTGTCAAAAGCTCTTTTTGGAATAATTTGTTTTCTGGGGCCAGAAGGTAATAGGTCTGTATGTGTGTGGAGGGACCAAGGAACCATTTGTGGCATCACTCCTCAGTCAGGTATACCTGAGCCACAATTCGGATATTTCATGTCTACATAGAAAGGGGCTACTCCTGGGTTATAGTGACAGGTCTCCAGCTGTGGGGGATAGAATGTGATGGGGTCTGGAATTTCTCATACTATGAAGCTATTGCAAGGAGCCTTCTATGTCTGCATTAATATGGACACTGCTAAATCCATGCCACAAACCTATTAGTTAAAAAGAAAAATGCATTTCAGAGCATCTACCCTTCCTCCCTTTTGGTCGTCTAAAATCCAGAATACTTCCAGAGAAATGCAGCCTAGTTAGACCAGTGGCTAAAACCAGTCATTCAACAGAACATTCAACTGACCATCCCAATACTACATTCTGCTGTCTGCATGTTTGGAGCTTTGCATAAGTAAGTGGTGACATCTTTCAAGGTAAAAATAGAACAACCCTGTCCCATCTTACCCAAAATACTGCCAGTGTTCTACTTCATGTTGCAACTCTGAGCTCTTCTGTTCTTGAGTAGCTGGGTCCTCCTCTCTCTCGAGTCTCAAAAATTTTAGGAAATGAAGTGGGAGATGTACACATGTTCTGAAGGGCATGGACACCTAGAATCACAACACAAACCACCTGAGTTCTCAGGGAAACACATCCTCCTTCTTGGCAGGACAATTTGCATGCCATGCAATTGATTTATTGGTGCACTTAAAAGGTAGACATTAATGCAGTGAACTTTCTGACCCTTGTATAAATAGAGCCCAGTGTAATCCCAACCACTTTACACAGGATGAAAGAAAGAACCAGAGTTGTTTTAGCTGAGTATGACAAGAGATATCTGTGTCACCCTGGCTACTTTTACACCTCATACTATTCCCTCTTCATTTTCTTAGAAACAAGCTAGAGGGTAGATTTGAGGAATCAGTGGGATGAAGGAAAGCTTCTTATGACTAGGTGAGGAGCAGGGAAAGCAGAAAATGTAAAAATCCCATATGCTGTTGTAAAGACTACACTTGCCTTAACGCAGCAGTCACGGCAGACAACCCTGAAAGAAAAAAGTCTCCAGCATTATCATTTGAGTAAAGCTCAGCAGATACCAACATTGCAGCTACAGGAGACGTTCCCAAGTAAGTCTGAATTCATTATTGTGGCAGAATCACTTGACAGCAAAGTGAGCAAGCTGAGAACTCCCCTATTCAGTTTGCCAGCCTTCATATTTCTGGTAGTTTAAGTCACCTGAAATGTGTCTACATCCATAGCTTCAAGGCTTTATCTGCAAATACTCATTATACTTCACCCAGCACTACCACCAGACAGTTGCTCAATTTCCAGTGGTTGTTTACTTGCTTCTTATAATCAATTCAGTGCTTCACGACTGCTTCAAATAGATTTAAGTGAGCCTTAATGAGCCTGAAGTTCCTCTCTCGCTCTCCCATGAACAGAAAGCCTCTGACAAATAAGTGTATATAAGTAGCCTCAACTCCTTTCCCAGTAAAAAGGTCTGGAGTTCTCTTTTTCAGTCCTCAACAGAAGATTCTGGTGTAGACCCTCTCCCAGAACCTGTTCAAGCCCTTGGCTGAAGTTTAGATCAAACCTTTAGAGCAAAATGCAGAGGGTGATCTCAGAGAAAGGAATTTAATACTGGGACAGGAAATTTGGCTATTGCTAATTTAATACTAAGAGTTAAAACTGAGATACTGCTTCAGAGATAAGATTTTTCCACATCCTCCCCAGCTGTAGACACTTCAGCCTGGCTTGTGCAGTAAGGCAAAGCTGAAGGGCTCAGCAACCTGCTCCTATCCAGTAGTACAACCAATGACTACTGAGAATTCTCAGCACTGTTCTTTCACTCTTTTCTCCCTCCTCATTTTGTTCTTTTGTACCAGCTCACCTGCTGCAGAGGTAACAGTTGTAAGGCCACTGAAGAAACATCTGCTTATGGCAGCTGAAACAGATCTGTGGAAAGGAAAGTTATTTGTGAATGCAAATGAGAAATATCTTTGTACCAACAGGATCCACTGCCTGCCAAAGAGCAAGCACGTAAACAAACCTTCTAAAGGCTTTAGATTCATATACAATAACAGAGGTCCAATAAAGGATAGCAGAGACACAGGAATTAAAAGCTAAAAAGGCAAAAAAATTCTTACTTGTAGGCCAGTGTTTTTATAATGCAGAGGTTTGGGGCAGCTGCCAGACAACAGGAGTTTAAAAAAAGGCTCTTGAGCAAACAATAGCTGTATTGTGCAAGAGTGTAACAGTAGCTAGTTAAGAGAGAGGGAAGAAGAGAGACATTCTTTGAGGTAGACTGCAGCAATCCCAAAGAGATTAAATCAGAGCAAATTTGAATTCAATCCTGAAGCAAAAAATGAGTCATAAGGAAGCTGATGAGTTGCTTGAACTTTATAGAAAAAGAGCACATTCATACACAGCTGGCAGTCAGAAGTGATATTATCTTGAGAAGGAGAACTTGAGAAAGCTAAAAAAACAGCAGCGGGTAAGAAAGCCATTTTAGAATAGTCATAGAGCAGGCAAGTTAAAGCAGGGTCAGTGAGGTGAGAAGAAAACAAGGATTCAGTCTCAGGAGCATCAGATAGCTTGTGGAAGTAGCATAGCTCTGCTAGTAGAACCTTTGACTCTGTCCATACTTCTAAATAAATGAGGGCAAGAAAATGACCCAAAAGCCAAGAAGCACAGGCTTCCTCACATCTGTGTTGCAAAGGGCCTGTACTCAGGACATCTGCTCTGGAGGGGTGGTTGCAACACCCCCTCTAAAGGAGACTCGGGGGATAAGCCAGAAGTCAAGAAACGTGAACAACCAACAGTCCTGAGCTACAGCTCCTTCCCTGTCCCACTCATCTCCCTGGCATTCATGTGCACTTGGCAAGGTGGTTTGAGCCAGCACAACTCAGGTGTGGGAGTCTGAGTCAAGAGCCTTTGTTTCACTGTTTAGCAGTACCAAATCCCAGCTATTTACTTTGGGATTTCAGAGCTGACCAATGGTCATGGCAGTCAGCTCTCCTTGCATGGAAATCAGACAAGAAGCAACAAGCAAAGGCTGGGCTACTTTCTAGGCAATTTACTCAGTTTAAGCTGGATTAGAAGCCATCACTGCACAAATACTAAAAAACTTCTCCTGCCTAGGGCCAAACTTGGATCAGCTGTTATGAACAGGATAAGTTGAGGCAGAGGGCACCTCTGCAGTTCAGCGCTGAGGGCCATGAAACCAGCCAGCTTTTGAAAAGGCAAGGGCAGCACAAAGAGAAGGAGAAGAAACATACCTTTGCTCTTGGAAAGACACCATCACTACCTCCTTGGAAGAGGCCTTGCCCTTCCAGCACCATCATTGCATATCTGATTCCAATCAGCTCAGCAATGGTTGGTGATGGCCACTTGATAGGAAAGGGACAGTCCTATTGAAAGACAGAAGTTAAACATCAGATCAAGTTGAAGAAAGCAGCTATTTGGGGAGGTCATCTCAAAACTGTGTCCCAAAGGATCAGGAGCATTTTTCTCCAAAACCCCATTTTGCTTGTGATGGGGAGTATCAGGCGACTCTTCGACAACACCAGCAGAGAAACTACTACAGGGACATGAGTGGTTGCTGCAGTTTTCAAGCAGATGCCTTTGAGACATTTTACCCTTTGGAACAGGCCACAGAACAGATGCCACCCTGGCCCCTCCTCAATACAAGATTCCTTTCTACAGCACAACACTCTCTTGCCTTCTCTTTCCCAAGACCTACTGGCCCCACACAAACGGAAGCTGTGGCCTCATGGTCAGCCAGGAGAGACAACTGTGCTTTTATCCCCAGCACACGTGCATCCCCCACCACACTGCTGAACAAAGAGGCGTCAGAGAGGTCAGTTAGAGACTTGCCAAGGTGGGGCCAGGAGGGATGCAGAAGGAAAGAGAGAGACAAGGGCACAGCACACTTTGTCAGGGCAGAACAGGGTGAGACCATAATTCAGAGGGTTGCACAGAAGCACGCAGACCCCAGCATTTTGCCCACAACCATCATTCAGAGCCTGATAACTTCAGTTCTACAGTGACATTTAAAAGTCACTGATGCCGTGCTATCCGCATTTTGTTAACTGTTTATTCCCCTTAACTGCAGCTTAAAAGATACTTGTGAGCATATCAGAATCTAGAGACAATGAAGGGACATGGAGAAAGCAGGACAGTCCCACTCTCAATTACAGTCTGCTTGAGGAAGCCTTGATGGACACTTTCAAGTAATGCCATGGTATTTTTCTCTTCTTGTATGAGAAAACTTTATTTCATATCATTCAAAGTGGGAAGCCACCACAAGGACACTACAGCATGCAGTCTTCTCTTAAGCTGTCTCCAAGGAGAGAATAATGTACCAGCTTCAGATGGGTATGCAATATGTCCCAAGACAAAAACCACAGAGCATGCTTACTGCTTGCATGAGGGTCAAGGTGCAAGTCATTACCACATGTATCAGACCAGGGTTGCATGCTGACATGTTGGACTTACAAGTTCCTTGCTTGGAAGGCCTCTCTCTAAAGATCTGGACCTTCTTCTGTAAGGAGGCAGCTGCTGTTGGCCAGTGCTCAGGAAACACTTTGGTTTAATGTCTCCTGGTGTGGGTGCACTCATGGGAGGACACATGCAATTTGCAGCGAGACCTGGATGGGAAGAGAGAGTTTTAGGATGCAGAAAACCAACTGTCAGTTTCTAAGTATTCACCCTGAAAGCTGAACACTCAAGAGCACTCCACTGCCTTCTGAAGGCAGCAAGGCTTACACCTCTCCCTCTCCAACCCATCTGCTCAGATCACAAAAAAAGCAGAGGTTACAGTAATTATGCTTGTCAGTAGGCACTGATGAGGCTTCATTAGCACCATTTAGTTTAATAAAATGAAGTGCTGCACTTTCTACTTGAATATTCAAAACACTCATTTAGCTTTTACTGCAAATTCCAGTCAGGCCTTTGGGAACATGCAATCATTGTTTTGAAGCTGCAGGAGCTACAAAAGCTGCAGTCAACTGCCGAGAAATTATTTTCTAAGGGCACCTCCCCAGACTTTATCTAGTGTTGGAACTTCTCCTGCAAAGTATCTTCAGGTGATCAGAGAAGTGTACATTGAGCCCAGCCCAAGGCTTTGGAAGCCAATCAGGCCGCTGGCTGTACTTTGTGACCTGGCTTAGATGTGCAGCCAGAAGTGCACTGACCTGTGCTGATGCAGGATACTCCTGATGGCCTGGTGGAGGGAAGGCAGGTGCTGGCAGGCAGCTTGGGAGTGGTTTCCTGTAGACCAGAGGACAGGATGTTCATAATCTCCATGTAAGAGATGCCAAGGCCACTTCAGTAGTACTGCTGCCTAACAAAACCCAGCGTGCCCACGACTGACCAGAAATGTTCAAGGCTCAGCCAAAAGCAGAGCAGAGAAAAATCAGTGGAGTACATTTAGGAACATTCTATTTCCTCTTGGAATATAAAGTTAATTCCCCCTGCACTCCACAGCTAGGAAGTTCCAGCCAAGTTAGTGAAGTTTCAAATTCACCTGTTCTCTCTCTTGCCCAAGTCCAGTAGTGGATACTAGTACCACAGTTTCATCTGTTCAGCAACCAACTTTGCAACATCCTCCCTATGCAACCCATGGAATACACTGGAACCATTTTCTTGGCTCCAGCTCACATGTAGCAACACTGGAGAACAGTTCAAGAGACTGTGACTAATCCAACTCATTAACTCAACTCAAAACCAATGCTTTCACTCAACAGCATTGTTTCTACCTTGTCTAGAAAAGCAGAAAACAAATTTGATTATATTACTGTCCAAATGAAAGTCCTTCTAGTTTAGCAGTAATACATCAACCACAGGGTTCTCAAATGCTGAACATTCCTACAAGTAGCACAGACTGGGGCAAATATAACTAAGATTTTCTGCTTTTATTAATTCATATCTGTTTTCCTCAGTTAGGCAACTGCATTTCAAGCAGAAATATTTACAGAAAACAGATTCTTGTTTGCATGCCAGAGCATCTGTGCTAGATATGATGTGCCAGAGCTTAAGTTCTGTTCCACAGAATTTCGGAAGAATATGCTCAGACTGAATCCCAGAACCAAGCAGTCAAGCTTTTCACGACAGAGCCAGGAGTTAAAAAAACCCAAAGACTGTGTATCATGGTTTACTGAAGAATGGTGCTCCCAAAATAACTCCACAGACAGATGAGTGGGAATTCACCCATCAAGTTGCTTCCTGAAAATAAATCATTAAGTTTTCCTTCCAGGAGCTCACATATCACATGAAATCTAAATACCTCAATACATCTAGCATCAAATGTCTCACTGTGAGGTAAGAGTGGGAATATTCTGGCCCATATTGGTCAGACTCCCATGCTATTAAAACTTCTGCAAGATCTAGTTTTAAGAGACCAGAGTAGACCTCAGTTCTGTAAAATCAGAGTATCCTGAGTTGGGACCCACAAGGATCACCAAAGTTCAACTCCTGCCCCTGCACAGAGTCACACCATGTGCCTGAGAGCATTGTCCAAATGCCTCTTAAGCTCTATCAGGCTTGGTGCTGTGACCGCTTTGCCAGGAAGCCTGTTCCAGTGCCCAACCATCCTGCAGGTGAAAAACCTTTTCCTAGTAACTAACTTAAACCTCCCCTGACTCAGCTTCAGGCCATTCCCTTGGATGCTGTCACTGGTCAGTCAGAGAGAAGAGATCAGTACCTATACGCTGCAGTCCTGCCACAGAGGTCCTTGAATATGACATGAGCTTCTGTAGAGGAAAGGACTTCAGTAAACCCACTAGTACCACATTTGTTCACTTTTGAGACAAGATTTCATACACTAGGATTTGTTCCTGACCTTCCAGGCTATGTATATGCTTGCAGCTCTAATTCCTGAAGTACACATGCCTCTCCATAGTCCTTTCACCTAAAGCCTTACCTGAGCTCCTGGTCCCAGCTGCTGTGTTGTAGTGTTGGCAGTTTTAAACTCAGTACTGGCATCTTGGAGATGTAAGGAACTGTCACTTGGAGAGTCCAAGGCAGTATTTGATGCCACAAGCACTTCTGCAGGGGAGAGAGAGAACAAAAAACCCCATAGTCGCAGACTAGATGAGATACTGAGCTGGGACAAGAAAATGACAAATTTGATATCCACCCACTGGAATTGGAGATTTAGCCAGACTTTGTCCTGATAGTTACATAACCTTTTAGCCTTAGGTCATGGTCAAAATCCTAAGTAATCTCACTTAGTGGACAGACAAACTTGAACATCCATTAAAAAAAAGCGCAAGTTGAAATATCTTTTGAGTCTTAATAAGCCACAAATAGATTTTTTAAAAATAACTATTCTTATGCCATACCACCTCTATCACACAAAATTTGTATTCCTCCCTGCCCCTCACATTACAAATGTTATTGAAAAGATAAGGGCTTTCATTTCCAAGGCCGTCTATTATTGTCAGCCAATGCTGACTTCATTTGCTTGCTTGCTAAGTCACTCTATAGCAGGTACCTTTGGGCCTGCTCCCCTTCTCCTGTGCTGCTGTTGCCCGAAGCTTCGGTCGTTGTTTTATTTCTGCCATGAGCTGTTCATGCCAGCTGGGCTCCTGTGGCACACACTGTTTCAGCTTCACCTTCAACATCTGCAGGCAAAGCACAGCACCACAAAGAGCCATTGGACAGAGCAAGGAGACCAGTGGTGACAGCAATGGCACTGTTTTACAAGTGCTTGTCACCCAAGAGGGCACTGGGCCCTGCACAAGACACCTTTTAGCGCTATGCACAGTAGAATACTTTAGTGACTCTCAAATTTGAAACTGAGAACTCCAGGAGTTCTTTCAAGACCACAAAACGTTCCAAATTAAAGAAGCAGTGGAGGAAGTAGGAAGATTGATCATCTTTCTTCTACAAAGATGTCTACTCCCATTTTCCTAGTGCCATGTTTGGCAGGAGGGTCTATTCAAAAGTTAAGTATGGTTAATATAACCCCCTCACAAACAAATCAGTAGCTAAGGTATTAGTTTTATATTCCTTCAAAACATCCTGTCAGCTCCAGAATTACCTTGTTTTGCTATCACTAGATTCAGCAGCAGATCACCTACCGACTTTAGATGAGGCTTGGGAGCAGCTACATCAACTTTGGGGGCCGTGTGTTTTTGCTTGATGGTCACCTGAAAGAGCAGAAGTGATGCTTAAGAAATAGTTCTTTCTCTACTCCTTGTACACCCTGGCACTTGGTGGCGCAGCGAATGATGCACGTCAGGATTTGGGAATGGGGGAGGTGGGGAAGGCATTAAAAAACAAAAGAAAAAACCCAAAAATAAACAAAAAACCCCCACCTCAGAAACAAACAAAAAACACCCCAAACAAACAAACACAACCCCCACAAAACAAACAAACAAAGACCCCATGAAACAAAAAAAGGAGCTGGGAACTGTAGACTAATGAAGTTTCCTTACATGGGTTTTGGTAGGCAAAGATTTGCCCGTGGCAAACCAGAGGCAATCAGAAGTACTGCACGGCCCTTAGAGGCTTGCACAAGGAGCACAAAGCCTTCGAGCCCCAGCAGCTCATGAGCTGCTCTGAGAAGCTGCTGGAAAACCCTGTGCTCACACATTAATGTCAGAAGTGATCCTGACAAGCACCATGGTCACATCATATTCATCAGTAGAAGCTCAGCTCCAGGGAGAAGAGCAATTGAACAGGTTAACAAGACTGTAACAAGAACTGTAGCAACAGGCAGCTGTATGCATAAGCCAGAGTCACAGAGACTGGCTTACAGCCCTACATAAACTAGGAACAATAGCAAGATAGAACTGCAGGGCAGATATTCATGTGAAGCATCAAGCCCTGTGCTTGCTGCATACGGGAGAACTGACAAGAAAGTCAATTGCACATGCATGTCTTTAGCTGCCTTGTTCACTTACTCGTATTTTGAGGCCATGCCATTTACTTTCACTTGTGTGTACAACTTCAACACGTGGGAGTGCAGGTAGAACAACACTACAGCTTCCCACACTAGCTGTGCTTTCATTCATTTGCAAATTAGACCACTGTTTGCTAGACAAGCCTTAAAATAGCTTCGCAGATGGGGAAATCCTAGTTTAAGAGCCTTCACAAAGGCCTGAGCAGTAGCACTCTGCTTTCTTTCAGCATTTCTGACTACTACTCTTCAAACATGTTTGTGCTTCTCGTGGACCAAAGAAAAAAGTTACCAAAAAGAAAAAAAAAAAGGAAAGGGGAAAAAAAGAAAGAAAAAAAAACCCAAGAACCAGATCATCCTGCCACCTAGAGTTACAGTTTCGTACTGCACAGTGAATTGATACACGGTACATTGCAAGGAAGATACAAGTTAGTTATGATGCACAGTCTCCTTTCCAATACTGTTAATTTACATATCCATCAAGAGATCGTCTCCAAACACATGACAGAGCCTTACCCAGAGGCAGAGTCAAGCCAAGCAAGACCTGGGATTTTATAGAGGTGCATGGTTTAGCTGAAGCTTTAAAACCTGCTATACTCTAGCAGCACCAACGGAGAAAAAGAAAGCTGACATCTAGTGCAGTATGCAAAGTTCTCACTTTTTGTAATACCGCTCTTTATTACAGGAAGAGCTGTGTCTCATCTTCTGCCAAGACGTCTGTTTGCAAAGCACGCCAATGCCACAGGGCCTTGTGCCAATGTTTTAGATCTGCTCATCATTCCCAGCTCAAGCTGCAGCAAGCAAAGAGCATCACAGGCCTTTAGAGACACCTCAGACGTTTTTGTATCTGGTCATCTTCACCAACCAAGTGGTGAAGCTGGAAGTCCCTCTCACACATTTCTTACCCTGACTAAACTCCTGCAGTAGCTGACTGCACTGCCCAGAGGCCTCTGCCTGAGGCTGAGCAGAGAACTGTCTCAAAAGTGCTTTTGCACTTGCATACACACCACAGCATCTGGGTAGGCAAGGCAACAAGATGCCAGGTGCAGCTCAGCTCAAGGAGCCTGGAAGGACAGAAGTGTCCAAGGTGGAAAGCACAAGCAACCAAGAGTCTGTTCCATGAAACTGTTGTGTGCAGGGCAGAATAACTGCTGCAGGGAAGCAAATGGTTGACCCTGGAGGGAGAACAGGTTTACTATCCCACTTCATGAAACTGTGTCTACTCCTGACTTAAAAAGTTACTGGAAATGAAGCACTTGGGTGGACAAACAGGGTGGTCTAATGTTGAGCTGCAGCTGAGAGGGAGCCCCAGGTACTTCTGGACTCGGATGTACCTTTGAGAAAGACAAGCCTGTGGAGAAGAGATGTCAACACATACTGCTCAGAAATGAAGTAGAGCAGATGTTTCCAAAGTTGCCTGTTGACTCCCGTCACTCACCTTCCGCAGGGTGTACCTCTTGTGCTGAATGTCATCCAAAAGTAGCTCATAGGGAGAGCGAATACGTTCTTTTGGAGACACACAACGCCGCGGTCGCTCCGTGGCCTTGCGCAGCCTCACACCAGTCTGCAGCTCACAGATGACATCCGGCCACAGGGATGCCTTGGAGAAACCAGCAAGGGCCAAGTCAGTAGCTGGCTAGAACCCACACAGCAGCATCCCCTCCCTCCATGTAACAGGGCATGCTTAGCAGCTGAAGACACTCAGAAACACAGAATTGTGTCCCTAGCATGGCCTTCTTCTCACTTCCAGATCAGGGTGCAGTACCAAAGAAGTTAATTTACAACAAGGAAACTGGTAGCTGGCTCACCAGGCTCGTTCCCAAATTTTGTTATTAACTTCATGGAGGTACTTCACAAAACACAGCTTTTGCTGCCAGGTAAATAAATAGACACTTTTCTTTCTGCAAGTGCTCCAAGTGCAAGAGTGTTTTCATATTACTGGATCCTACGAAACAATGGGAATGAAATCCCAAATCTTACCATTGAAATCCTCTAAATTTTCAGCAACCAAGGGTTGAAGTGCCCAGAAACAAAAGAGGAAGACAAGTGGGAAGAAGGGATCTCATCCTTAACAGCAGCATAGGTTAGCAGTCTCAGCCTGGAGACACAAGCTAAAAAACCCTGACATCTGCTCATCCTGTTTCTGTACAAGTATCTGAGGATGTTCAGGCATGCAGTATAACCCAACAAAAGTTAAAGACAGGAAAAAAAATAATCAACTCAATAGGATGTTTAGACAACATTGTAATGGAAGTGCTAAATCAACAGCTTATCTGGATCCCAGTGGCAAATTGAGTAAGAACAAGTCATTGTGTTATAAACAGTGTAAGGGAAGCAAAACATTTTAGAAAACTGCCTCAGAACAAAGTATCTGACTTAAGAGAGAGAGGCCTTTCTACTTACAGTATGAAGCATCTTCTCTCAACTTATTCCTTCAGGTATCTTGGTATAATACCAGAAGAGTCTTATGCAAGCTCTGCCTGATGGCTGCCTTCAAGGAGACAGATATTTTTGTTGGACTGTTTTAGCCTAGCTTTGGTACAGTCATACCTCAACTCCAGAGAACTAGAACTCTCAAAGAATGATCAAACACTAGCCATCTCTCCTAGGCTATATTTAATACTGTGTGGGAGAACACACAAAAGTCTCTGGGCAAACTCATCAGTACTAGAGACTTTTGAAATAGCTTATCCCAAGATATTTGCACTTTATAGAGTTGTATTTCACATGGTGACTGAACTTGACTGAGAGACATGACCTGAAGAGAGATTTCTGTAATGTAATATTGCCACATTAGTTTGGGGACAAGAATTGCCTTTAGCTGGCCATTTCAGAGCAACTTGCACACCCAAAATATTTTTCAGATGTTGGTGACATCATTATCACTCATGCTTTTATTTCCCTACTGACTGGATCACTGCAGTTATTCTATTTGTGCCATCCCATGTATTGTCAAAAGCCACCTAAACTTTCCACCACCTAAGCAGTACAAGACAAAATGCTACAACACTCTAAACCCATTGCCTTGAGTTCAACAGGTGAGTGGTAAGACAGCTGTGTTTCTAACAGGCTTAGATTTCAAGATGAATACCAACTTGAGACGTGTAGAGATAAGCTCTGCTGAGACCGTACAACCCTGCATGCTGTCAGGCTGTGGTCTGCATTTCAGAAGACCTGGTTTTTAATCAGTCAACATGAAAAAGAGTGGTCCATAGAGCACATTACCTGCTTAGCACCACCCAAGGCATCAGCTCTGATCGTGGGATCCCAGAGATGCTGGCATCCTGGTTATTTTAAACTCAAGAGTTTGTCAAAGCAATGCAATCAACTGGTGCTTAAGGACTTGGAAACTAGTGGCAGAGGATTTGCAACAGACATCCAGCTTTCAGAATTCATGTCTCCTGAAGGAGCAGAGGCCAAATACACTGGCCTTCAGGCCACACGGCAAAGCCCATGTATTTATTCATGGACTCCCTGCAGAAAAGAGCTATAGCAGTTGATGAGTTTGTGGTTTGAGATAGCTTGCCAGTTTATTTTAATAGATCACAAAATTGAGAATATGCCCAAACACACACTTCACAAACATTTTCATACAAACAATTTGAGCATGCTTCAAAGCAAGTGCTATTTAGACAAAGGGAGCGAGTCCACAAGTCTCTTGGGGCTTGCTGTTTGTCTCCACAGACTCCAGACTACAGAGCATTTGTTTATGCTAGGCAGAGCTCCAGCCTGAAGCTATTTGCTTCTGATTGAGCCCTGACTGTGTAGGGCCTTGAAAAGGGCACACTAAGTTGCTTTCCCTGCCCCAAACACTCAGTCCAACGTCTATGGAAGGACAGCAGGCAAAGACAAGAAGGGCAGTGCACAGAAGGCAGGAATGATATCTCCTCACCCTCCTTCACCCCTCTGTTTGAGCTGCTGGAGCTGCACAACCACAAAGATGGACAGCGCTACTGGCCTTCAGTCCCTGCCAGTCCTGACAGAGATCCCACATAATAAGAGTGAACCAGTCCACCCTCGGACTACCAACAACAGAACAGTTTTCTGGAAGTTTTCCCTCCAGCTATGAGAAAGGAACAGATTGCTTTTGGCAGGTGTCAGTTCCTGCCAAAAGCTGGAATTTGGGGCTCATTTGCGGGAAGAAACAGCCTGAGTAACTACTTGTGGGCACTTACTCCAAAGACTGACTCCAACTTCATTTTTAGAAGTGGTTTAAGTTGGACCATAAAGACAATCTTTGGGTAGAATAGAAGTCCACGTGAGGTTGACATATGAAATAGTTTAACTTCAAGTTCACTCCCCAGCTTGTTTTGCAGACAAGTCTTTAACTGTTCAAGCTCCTGAACAACCTAAGCAGTTTAATTTGTGTTCAAGCTCTATTTTTCATAGAAGAATCAATGGAAACCCTCAGAGAGCCAGTGCTGACCAAAAACCCAGTCCCCCATAACGAAGAAAATAAATCCCTTACACCATGGTTTTTCTTCTTTTGAATGGGATTTTCCACCCAATCTTCCACATCCATTTTTCTCAGTCTCTGAGAAGCAAGCACATGAGGTCATTACTTTACACTTTTCAGTGATTTTCTATCTATCCAGCATAAATTACTAACATTTATCTGAAAAGCCTGGAAGCTCCAAACCTAAACTTTCAAATGCTACAATAAATCAAAATGGTGCAGAAACAGCAGCTATTCACATTGTGAAAACAGACCTTCATCTATGTGCTCCATTTCTAGTGCAATGAGAAGGAACTTGGTGAGTGTATGAAGGTAGAGGGAATAGCAGCTAAATGTACCTCTTTGGAGGTCTGGATGATGGTCACAAGCTCCTGAAGTTCCATATATTCAGTAAATAGACTCTTACAGGTCATTTCATAATGGCTGGTAGCCTCAGAAGGCCTGGACAAATGCTCCTCGCAGGCCTGAAAGAAGTGCAGCTATTAAAAAAAAATCTCGACATTTAAAAAATCATGCTAGTATGGAAGAAAGCAAGATTCCTCAATCCATGGTTAAAAATCATCTTCCTCACTGCCCCTTTATATTTTTTTTTCTATTGCAGATACAGAGGAACAAAGAAGGAAGATGTCCAATCTTTTATGTACAACAATGGAAGTAGCTGTGTAATTTGTGTATCTTGTTTCCCGTAAGGTGTGCTTTGAAACAAGCACCTGAAAGGAGAAGCCTCCAGTTCAAAGAACAACAACCCACAGCAGGTGGAGTCACTTGCCCTGTTTGTTTTCCCTGCCCTGTTCAGACAGAGGCATGGGAAGTTTCTCACACCTTTAAATTATGGCATAGAGGGAAATATTTGTTTGAGTTGAGACATTCAAATCCCAGCCTTTGCAGAAGCTGAATACTATGGAAAGTGAGTTTTTTCAATATCCATAGTGTTCTAGGTATTGAATTTGGAGACTGCGTACAGAAGGACTTTGTAGACACAGCTGTGGGAGAGCCATGCTCAGTCTTCCTTCTTAATTCTTTTCCATGGGCACTTACAAACATCTAAAATGGTTTTACCCTTTCCTTCTGATGGGAAAGCCAGTGTTCCCTCTATGTCCTCCAACAGCCCACCCAGCTTTTTCCCAGAAATGGTCTTGCCTCTTGGCTAACAGCACTGTTCCAATCCTCTCCTCTAAAGCTGCTATATTTACTAAGTGGGAAGAAGGAAACCTTGATAACATCCTGCAGGGTGACTGGTGGTTTCATTGCCTCATCATCCAGTTTCAACATGAGGCACAGCAGTTTCTCCAAAGGATTGCTCAGTTCTCGCTCCATTTGGCTGTCGATTCCCCAGTCCAGGGCTTCATAGATCACCACTCCCAAGTACTCCAACAGCTGCAGAGAGAGACCAAGGAAGCAATGCAGCACAAAGTGTTGTGGAGAACATCACAGCTCTCACTTTCCACCATTCTAGTACCCTCCTCTGCTCCTGAGGACTGAGCACATCTCTCAGGATGAGAGATACCCCCCATTTAAGCTGGTTTAAAGTTTTTAAATACTCTTTGGCACCCCTAAGATATCTGTTATTAAGACAACAAGACTCTGGCCTATTCCACAGTAGACAGCACCTGTGCACATTGCTTCCCAGTCCCATTGTCTTACTTGAGTTCAGTCCAAGCATTTTGCTTCCTTTTCCTGTTTCCTTGCAGGGGAGTCACTCTCACAGGGCACAGCAAATTTAAGTACCTTGATAGTTTCCCAAGACATCTACATCTCCTGAGCTGGCCTTCTACTACAACACTATTATATCTGCACACATAATGAAGGTAAAGATACAGGCTTACCTTGTCCTCTGACTGCTGAACGCTGCCAACATCTGAAAGGGAAAAATGAGGGTCAGGAGAGAAAGACAGCTGTACAGGCATTGATAAACAGCTTTTAGAACCCTTTTCAAGAGAGGGCAACAGGAAGCATTCTTTTTAATAAGGTAACTAACTCCTCTGACTGAAGTCAGTCCCACCTGGGGAAAGTGGGCCTGTATTTGGGGTGTCCTGGAAAGCAACATAGGAGACTCATGTTATTGTGAGCATTAGCTCAAAGTAACAGCTGCTGCATTTTGTTGTTTGCTAATTGATATCCAGCCACAGGGGAGGCACAGGATCTTTGTCTTTATTCTTTACTACCCACTCTAGTCCCTGAAGACTTAGCCCAGCACTGACCTCTGCTGCAGCCCCACCAAGCCCTACATAACACAGGCTCGTTGCCACTTGCTGGGCTACGCATAGTGACCAAAAAAAGGGAAAGCACCAATCATAAATCTGCTATGAGAGTTACCATAACAAAGGAATCATACGCTGGAAGAGCGGTACATAACAAAGCCTCAGACTATTTATTTCAAATAACATAAGTGGTAGAAGGCTTTCATCACAGCTATTCCTTAGAACCAAATGACTCAATAGAGCACTACTAGAGAAATGAGTAGGTCATACATCTGTGTTACCACTCATCTATAGTCCTCTGAAATGAAGTATAAACAGGAGAAGAGCTTCATGACAACATACAGAGCAAAGAGATGGGGAAGAGAAAAACAAAAAAAGCAGGGAAAAGAAATTTCCCCTACTTTGTCCCCACATTTCAGTCCATTATAGGAACGGCCCTTGGTATCCGTAGCTACCTATGCTCTTACCAGACTTGTGGTAGACCTTGAAGGAAGCAGTACCATCAGCATGGATAAAGATGCTCCCAGAACCTTTTATGAACAAAGAATGGAGTGGTGGGCACAGCCCCTGAGCCAACTGCTCTATTTTTCTGCAACACTGAAAGCAGAGAGCCCAGGCTTGCTCCTCGCTTATAGGATGTTCAAAACACCTCAGAAGCTCAGCTAGAGAGACCTTTGTGATCCGCTGCTCACAGCCTGGAGGCTCCATTTTTCCTTTCACCTCTAACCTCCACTCGTAGCCTAGGGACCTTAACACTCCTTTTTCTAGGATAGGCAAGTGCTCACAGCAGCCTTTTATTAGTTCTGCCTCTTGGTTTGCTCTTATCTCTCTTCCCTACAGGTGCAACCATTAATGCCAATTTTTGCTCTGACTTTTTAAAGAGACACGACCTTATCTGTATTTGTACGAGATTTCTTAAAAGAACAGAGTATGTGTACAACAAAATGGAATCAAGAGAAGATAAGAGTGTACAAAAATTGTGCTCAATTTAACTCCCTTGTTTCTAGCAAATATATCAGTTGGAATCCCAATGTTTGCAAGTAGGAAGAGTATATTCAGCTTCAGGCAGGGAGGGAAAGAAGCAGGAAATGTCTTGTACTTGAGGGAGGAGAACTCAGAACACCACAAAAATCTTTTTGATAGGGAACTATTCCAGCAAGACTAATAAATTACAGCAAACAACTCCATGGGGCACCTGCATCCATCACAGGCCTGGCAGTGGCCCTTTGTCCCTGCCATAGCAAATCCCAGCAGCAGGGGCTGGGAGCATGGAGCGATCGGGACGGCCAGGTGGGTACCTGGGGTGTGGGCAGCAAGGCCCTTCCTTGCTCAGAACGCCGGTATCACAAAATGACAGGACCAGCTGGGTGGGAAAAGACCTCTGAGATCATCGAGTCCAGCCTGTGACCGAACACCAGCGTCAGCTACACCATGGCACTGAGTGCCACGTCCAGTCCGTCCTTAAACACCTCCATGGACAGTGACTCCGTCACCTCCCTGGGCAGCCCAATCCAATGTCTAATCACCCTTTCTGTGAAGAAGTTCTTCATAATGTCCAACCTGAACCTTCCCTGATGCATCTTAAGACTGTATCCTCTAGTTTGGATATGAACTGCTCCTGGTGTGAAGCCAATCACGCAGCTTTTCCAGCACTTTGAGGGGTGTGTGTGTGTGACATGGGACGGCACGGCTGCAGGGCTGGGGACTGCGGTCACCCCCGGGACCACCCCTGCACCGCCTCACGGAGCAGCTCAGCTGCTGCTGGGCTGGTTCCCAACGGCCACAGCTCCCGAGGCACACACTGGAAAACTGTGACCTTTGGAAAGTATGAATAACACTCATAATTTCTACTTATTTCCCTTCTGGCTTACGGCGTTTGGGAATCAGCGCCAGGCCCCGGGCCATGACGCACCCCCGCAGGGTGACTTGGTCCGGCCCGCGACACTCCCCGCCGGCCCGCCCGGATGGTCCCGCCCACGCTGGGGCTCGCCGCGCGCAGCGGGAAGATGGCGGCGCCCAGGGCGGCGTGGGACGGGTGGGATGCGCCCTGGAACCGGCTGGACGTGCCCTGGCCCGCGAACAGCGCCACGGTGCCGCTGGCGGCCCAACACCCCGCAGGTCCCGGCGCGGTGCCGAGGGGGGATGGGGGGTGTTTGAAGCCGCTCCCGGGCGTTTGCGGTGGGTGGTCGGTCGGTGGGCGCTGAGGCGGTGCCCGGTGTTGGTGCCCGGCGCTGAGGCGGTGCCCGGGTCTCGCCCGCAGTGAGGTTGCTGTCGGTGCTGCGGCGGCGGTGCGACATCGCCGGGAAGCGGCTGTCGGGGCCGGGCCTGGCCGCCGAGGGACGCGTCCTGCGCGCCGTGCTCTACGTGTACCACAGCAGGCTGCTCCGGCACCGGCCCTACCTGGCCCTGAAGCAGGTGAGCACCAACCCCGGCTGGGCGGCAGGAACCCGGCAGCTGGGTACTCCCGGCCCCCAGTCACCACTCCCTGAAAAACTTTTGGAGTAGCACTTGGCGACTGGAGCATCGTGCAAAAAAATGTTCGGGAGCAGGTGCATTTTTGTCCCCTCACAGTTGAGCCCAGTGGGTTTCTTGGCTCTGTGCAGCAAGTGCCACTTTCCATGTTCCAGCCCTGGTCTCCAGTACTCACGCTGACACCTGAAGTAGATACAATTCCATACCTTTGAATATATGAATAATACAGGGACATCATTCTCAACTAATTGTAATAATGGGAGGGTGGAATAATAATCCTAGCCTACTTTATTAGATACTTTCTGTTTTAAGATGAAAAGTGAACACCTTGCCAGTTTTCCACGAAAGGGGTTGTCAGCATCTTCATTAATAACTGTTTTGAAATAGAGCAGGAATGGTGCTTACCTTCTTGATTTGTTTATGTGTTTTCCTTCTTGACAGCCAGTATTAAAGGCCATTGTATGCAGCAGGGGAAATCATGCAGCACCAATTAAACATGGCCTACTCCAGTTCTTCACTTAATTCCATATTTTCAGTCAAGTGATGAAGGGATGTTTTTTCATCACAGTGCGGATCTGGAAACATCCCAGAACATTCCACCACACAAACCTGCAGTTTGGGCTGTTAAACTGATAAGGAGAAGGTGTCATTTAATACAGTGACAGTTCTTAGACCAGGGCACTCAGTCTCTCAAAATACCAGTCAAAGGGGTTTTCTTTTTTCCTAGGTTGAACAGTGTTTGAAGCGCCTATGGAAAATGAATCTTGTGGGCAGCCTGGAAACTCTGGTAGAACTGATTCCCAAGTAAGTGTTATGGTCCCATATCTTGTACTATCCATTAACTCAATTTGCAGAGCTAAAGAGGAGGATGCTAGATCATAACCAACTCCTCATCCCTGTACCAACACAGGAAAACTGTGTGTGAAGCCCACGCAGAGTGCTTGGTTCCCAGCCAGCCTGTGCTGGAAACAGTGGCTTTGAAGGTATTGGGAGGCTGCAAGCTCATACTACGTCTGCTGGATTGTTGCTGTAAAGCTTTTCTGTATCCTTTTTTCACCACAAAAACATTCTTAGAGTTCACCAGTAGCACCTCATGAGACCAAAACTAGGTCTGCTGTAGGTCCTGTATTGCTGATGGACTCAACTGTGCAATTCATACGTGTAACTTGAAGTTTCTTTGATAGCCAAACACCTTATTTTCAAGTTATTATGTAGGAACTTCAGGCTGTTGGCTGGCAGCTGTTCTGGCCTTGAGCAATCCAAAGTTTGGATACTCATCTCCCAGATTATTGCAGGATATCGCCTTGTGAATTGCCTCTAGTTGGTGTGTTCAGCAAGTTCTCATTACATGCTGTTTATTTTTTTTTTAACCTTAACTGCTGTAATCTCCAGCTTGTCCGTTAAACACCTCTGCTCGAAGGAATTCATACTCCTGAACACTGTGGCTTCAGGGCTCCTGAGCCGACTCTGGTTTGTGTGTTCAAAAGTCTGTCTTGTTTGTGTCTGTCTGTTTGATGTGCCTGTCAGGGAGAAGGGCTTGTAATTAGGCCTTGCTGCTAAGGGGAGCTTTATTCAGTTGGGAGAAGGGAGGGTCCCTCCATGCTTTTGGACTTGATTCTAGTACCTGCAGAGTTGTGCAAGTTGGGAGAGACTTCTTACACGCTCTTACGGAAGGCTTTGTTCTTGGATCTTAGCAAACTGTATGTAGCCCTAATGAAATCAGTGTTAGCCTGCCACAAACACCTGGTACTCTGTGCAGCAAGCAGCAAATCCTGCCTCATGCTGAAATGGAAAGGCTGGGATAAACATGTTCTATTATACTGCTGAGTTTTCCAGGGAAATTGGTGTTCTGGTCTCTCTCAGTCTGGGAGAGTAACTGCTGTCTGTAGCAGAAGGAGTAACAGCATTGTTAGAACTTCTTTGGCACAAGAAATCTTGTATCTCCAGGAAACACAGAGCAGGCAATTGGGTGGCATCAGGCTTGAGTTGGTACAGGGTGCTTTTGTGGGAAGACCTCATGGCAACTGATTTGGATATGACCCAAGAATCTGATGGGTTCCAGGTGTGGCACTCAGCAAAACTACAGAAGCAGAGGTGCTCCTGATCAGGAATTTACTAGTTAAATCACTCCTACATTCTGATCTGGAACAGTTCCTTAAAGCTCAGACTTAAGGAAAGCAGGGTGATGGAGTGTAAAAAGGTAAGTTTGTACTCAGGAGAAATAGGGAAAGGGCAGCTTGGAATCTCTTAACTGAGCTGAAGGTAGTTGTTCAGTGTGCATAATGTTTTGCTAGAGGAGACTCCATACTTTTTTGTCCTCTGTCTTCAGGATTCAGTACAGATGTGTATTGCAGACCCTCACATCCTTGTACGGTGCGTTGTGGACAGTGCTTCATCTGGTATCTGAGACCCAACAGATGCCCTATATCAGGGGGTTTACCTTCCCTTCTGATACCAGTGACTTCCTTGGAGTTAATGTATCCTCTGAGGCAAAGAAGCAAAAGGCTAAAATGCTTACAACAAAAAAATCTACCAGCTGGATGAAGAAGCTCTTCCCAGCAATGCCAGAGGCAGTATCAAAGGTTGGGAAAAAGAGAAAATCTGAAACCTGTACAAGTGCCATGAAAAACCATAGCATCGCGTGCCCTGTGGACATTGGAGAGACAGTTGTGGTGCCCACAGCCAGGAGAGGTAAAGCCTTGTGCCACAGTGTAAGGGTTTCTGACACCTCAGAGACTGACTGCAACTTCTGTCCAACAGGGCCAAGCACTTCTACTACCCACAGTGTGGTTCTAGTACAAACTCCCTGTCCTTGGGAGAAGAGAATGCTGCGTGTACCCTTGCCTTTATACAGCTGTGGATAATGTCAGTATCATGATTTTCTGGTGGGGGGGTCTTTTAAACAGGTTACAGCCTGGAGAGAAGCAGGTAATGAATGCAGTATACAGGTCCTGAAAGTAGTTACTTGTACTTTCCTGCTTTTGTGTAGATAACAAGCTAAGGGCACTGTGTGCAGTCCATACAAGAGTAGGGAAGGCTGTATGTACAGGATGCATGTATCCTGTGCTTGCTGTTCTGGACTATGGCCAAGTCTTCCTATGCAGTCAGGGCTATGGCCAGTGACTGCAGCCATCCAGGTGTTTGTGAGAGGCTTTTAAGTTCTCCTTTGCAGCCATCTGTAAAGCTCTGCATGCTCTTCATTCCTTGCCAGCTGCAATGTACAATGAGTGTAGTCCCCTTGAGTTTGCCTGGAAACGTTGAGTACAGGTGTGAGCCTGCTGAGAGCTCTGTGGCATCTCTGTGCAAAGAAATAAAACTATCTCAGTGTTGTAATGGGAACTCTCCTCTCTCTCTGTAGGGAAGCACCCCAGGTTTGATGTGAAGAGCTTGCTTAGGCCATCCAGACATCCAGCACAAGAGGTTTGCATGGTATTGTTTTACATATTAGGTTGGTGGTTTGGGGTTTTTTTACGTAATTTTTTTGTTGTTGTTTTAAAGACTCTAACACTTGAAACATGATATCCCTGATTGAAAATGCCCCCTCTTCCAGCCTTATTTTTGCCTAACCCAAGTTAGTGTGGAAGCTTTGCACAGAAAATCACTAGTTATTTCTGCTTAGGAATTTGGGCATTTGTTGGTTTGTCTAGTGAAATGACCAGAGAGCAAGTCAGTAGTAGACAGGAATACAAATTTTAATTATCTGCCTCTTCTTTATGTATTCCATAAAACAAGACTGCTCTTCCTTTTTCTCTTTAGGAAATAAGGAATGTTCTCATAAACATCCTTGTGCTCTGCTCCCTTCCAGCAGAAAGGATCAGACACATCATCTTTTTACAACACTATTTCTGTTACTGTTTGTTTCAGGGTCTAAGCATTGCATCAACACCTTTTGAAGCAAAGTCGGCACCACCTTCCTCTCGTTTAGCAAAATCACAGCACACTGGATCTCTTGTACAGATGGTCCAAACAGCTGCATCATTTGGGGAGCTGTCAGAGGCACTCAGAAAAGCTATTCTGTGGTGCAAAACCAACAAATTCAAATCAGAAGCCTATTTTCTGCGTAACAAGTTGTTGAAAAGCAACCGGCTGCACCATGTGGAGGCTCAAGGATGCAGGTAGTTTTGCATGGGTGTGGGATTTCTGAGTCTAACTCTTTATGTTTTAATATTATGTATTTTGCTACAGTATAGTGCAGTGGTCTAAGCCATTCTTTTAAAACTCAGACAGGATCACTGGGTACTCTGACATGAGCATTCTGTTCAGCTTCAGTCACTTGTGAAAGTATTTAAAAAGGCTAACAGAGGTACAATACTTAAGAGGGAGGATGAAAATGCAGCTTAAATCATCTGCATGTTTAATGGTAACAACTGTAGGCAAGGCTTTCTTCAGATTACTCTGGCCACTACTATACGAGGTGCTCTTCTGTTTCCTTGGTAGGATAAGGAAAATGATAGAGAGGGCTAATAACCAAATCTCTCCAAACTCCAAATGAAGTAACACTTTAGTAGCTGATAAAGTTCTGTTCTGTGCACTTTCCTCCCTGTAAGCCTGAAGAAGAAGCTGCGCTGTGTCAAAACATCCGTCCGTAAATACCTCCTGTATGGGTCACAACACACGCGCTGGCCAAAGCAGCACCTCGGGGCACGCTTCTGCCGAAGGAGGATCAAATCGTCTGCACACTTGAAGACAGCTCTACAGACTGGTGGGCAAAAGCCTCCTGAGCTTTTTGGGGTCTGTGAGAACATGCCATCGCTCATCCTCCCATCTTACCAGGATAGGTCTCCGAGTCAGGAAGAACATTCCAACACTGATACAGGACGTGTCAGGCACAACATGGGACAACATGTAAGCACAACAGGGACCCCTAAGTGGCTGCTGCTGGAAGGAAGCCCTGGCCCGTTGTGGAAAGAAGCTGTTGAGAACACAGATATAGATTCTATTTTTGCAGCAATAGGTGTCTGACCCTTGACTTGAAGGAGGAAAAGGGTCAAGTCACTCTACTTTTTGTTGGTTTTTATTAAGTAAACCCCTCTGAACCCTAATGGTGTTTCAATAACTCACATCCTGAATTCTGTTAAGAAAGTAGCAACCATTCTATTATGTTTTTGTAAAACAGCTTTTTTTTTAATGGCTGTTCTTTATATTTTTAAGGGTGTTCCAAATAGCTGAATAGTCTCCATCCTTTTACCTAGCCTTGTCCAGGAACAGTGACTTTGTTACCCTTACTCAGTGTCCCCTCTCTATTGCTTGACCACATGTTAAATGCTGCTGTCAAATCCACAGTGCAAATAGTTACCATCCATGGCAGAAGGCTGCAGCTGATCGCTTACTGCTGCTTTGGACAAAGACTTGCCAACACCTTTCCAAGCCTTACACCCTTCCTTCTGTGCTGCTTGTAGAGGGGACAGCCTTGGTGTGCAGTATTATCGCTGTTTCAGCATTTGTTATCCTTGTTCTGAAATGAGGAATTAACTGAACCTACCTCCCCTGAGCTGTTCCAGAAGTAGGGAAAAGTGCAGCTGTGGCCTGCAACAGTAAACTCCTGATGAACATTTCTCGCTGTCCCCAAATCTTTTTAATCTACGTGCAATTTCTGCCTGCTTGGCAGCGTAAGGCACAGGTATCCCATAGTGTTAGAACAAGCAGTGGGCTTAGTGGTGTCTGCCAGGCTCTTGCTTGTAACTTATTCCCACAATCAGGATCACCAGGAAGTAGTAAGGAAAAAAAATTCAAAATTAAGAATAGGAATCTGCTTTAGTACAGAGCAACTCCGTAACAGCAGTATGGATGGGCTACAAATAAGTACTACAAGTAAATCATGAGTAGGCTAAGTTCAATTTCTTAGGCTTAACAGTGGTAGAAAATAAAAGAGCTGTGCCCGCTGAGACAAACAAAAATAACCTTCATAGCCTATGAAGTGCTAGACCCCCTGTACTACCCACCTTGTATGAACTGATCAATGTACATTTAGTTGTGAAACGTGGGCACAAACTTATGTTTTATTCAAAACACATATACAGAGCAAAGACCACAACTTTGATAGTAGTTTGGGCTTAAGGTCTTTATACAGATATCCAAGATCCATTTTCTGCATTTCCTGTCACAGGAATACCCAGTGACAACTGAAATTATTTTAGAGAATCATGAATCATCAGCCCTCGAGCCATCTGACTGAACAGAGGCGTACTTCAAACAGACTCCTGCCACTGCGGGAACTTTCACGGCTCTTTTTCTCATTTCATCAAATGGTATAAAAATACCTAAGTATACCACATACAAACAGGTAACATTTCAGCTGCTTGAATATTTCTCTGAAAAGGCTGGGAGCGAGGGCATACATCCCAGCAGTGACCTCCATCCTGAATAACCCTTCCAAACAACACACACGATCTTCCTTCTTACTGGGCAGCAGGTACCCAAATAATGCCCCAGTGCAGCTTGTGCACAGACTCAAGACCCATAGTTTGCTTCATCAAAGGCCTTTCTGGCTCGTTTCAGTTCTTCATTCATAGTTAGGAGGTCTTTAACTCTGGCAAACTTCCGGGGGTCCTTGCGTATTAGAAAGACAATGTCCTCAACCTGTACCCGACCCTGCCGCCCGATGGACATGGCCTTGTGTGTCTGTCAGAGGGGAAAGAAATGTCAGCAGCGTTCCTTTGTCATGGTATTTTTTTAGGCTCTCAATTCCACTTTATTTCCTGTCATTTTATAATAAAAAAGTAAGCAATTGCAGGTTCTGGGCACCATCATCCTAGTCACAAGAGAACTTCCCAGTACTCTGCTGTCTCCAGCTGCCTGTCACTTACACCCCGAACATACCACTATATATACATGACATAATGGTATCAGAACTAAGGCCAGATTACATGTAGGACACCCAGCCTGCAGAATGCCTAAAGATAAGGCACAGCTTGGAAGCAATGTGAGGTCCTATCAGAGGACAGCGTAGGGCATTTTGATAAGGATTGGAAAGACCAACCTTTCAAAAGAAAGGGGGATCTTTGGATACTTTGAAACGGTATCCAGATCTGGAGGAGTAATGGCTTCAGGCCCAAGAATGCATTTCTTTTGTAGGGCAGAGCTAAGTTCCCATCCATGTACAGACTCTGGGCAAACACAGGAAGTTGACAGACTTTCAAATCTGAGCCTTCTGTCAGCTGCACATAGAGTGATGCCACAGTGAACCCCCAAATCAGATGGGCATTTCCCCTCCTACAACACTAACCTAACTGCTACTTAAAAGACTTCAGTGGTCCAAATCCACATGGAGCAAGATGCATAAATTTTGCTTTAATCTTGGAGAAGCAAAATCCAAGTTTATGTCTCTCCTACTAATGCCATGAGTTTAGGGCCTGGGATAATGCAGGATTTGAGTCAGAGGTATTAACCTTCAGAAAGCTAAAGTTCTGGTGAGAATGTTTTGACCATGCTATCTAGAGCTGACTTACCATTTCTGTGATAAACTCTATTACCAGGTCCTCAAGAATGTCCACTGATTCTGTGTAAGGGTTCTGGTCGTCCCCGAATCCATACATCATGCACCTTACTGTACAAAGAAAGTCAGCATGAGGCTTCTTTCATCCATTCAGTGCTGCACACATCTAGTTAGAGCTCACCAGCCTGCATATTCCTGCACCAGGACAGCACCCTCGTCTGTCAGGCAGGACAATTCTTGAGGAAACATACAGGAAATAAGCAAAGCCAACAAAAGCCAGGAGCTGTACATACAGAAAAGCATGTCTGAGGACAGGCTCTCTGAATATTCATTTAGGCTGCAAAGCACTGTACATTGACAGCGCAGCTGACTTGGGGCACAGCTAGGTTCAGAGGATGCACTAGCAGTATTTTTGAGGGGGGTCTACACGCAGCTTTTTGCACTTGCAGCCAAGGCACAGAATGAAAGCCGCTGTTTTGCTAAGAAGTGAGTTTTGGGCCCCCATAGCTGTGAGCTCGGCGTTTCAGCTGAGTGACCCGTCCGCGCTGGCCAGGGCTCTCTGGCCCGGCCCGACTCACGCTCTTTGGAGAACAGCCTCTTCCTCCTGCCCTGCCCGCCGTCCAGGCCCCCGCCGGCGTCCTCCGCGTCCTCTTCGAACTACAGGGGCACAGCGCAGGAGAGGCCGCGATCAGCGCCCGGCTGGCCCCGGCCCCTTCCCGCCGCGCCCCCGCCCGCGGCTGGGCTGTGGGTCCCCGGGAAGGGCAGCCCCGGCGCCACTCACCGGCACGTCCTCCTCCTCATCCGCCATGGCTGCCCGGCGGCCCGGAACAGCTTCCGCCGGCCGGCCCCGCCCCGCGGCCCCGCCGCGCTGCGCTGCGCTGCGCCGGGCGGGATGGGCGGCGCTGCCAGGCCTGCCTGTGCCGAGGGCACCGCGGAACTGCCGGGGCCTGGGTCTGGTGACCTTCCCCGTATCTGTACATGACACTCATTATTGGATTGTCAGATCGGGATAGCGTGGTTTGAAAGTGAGCTCGGGAGGTTCCTGTTCAAAGAGGGCCAGCCACGAGGTCAGAAAGGGTATCTTTTCACAGTCAGTCTGTTCGGCTGGCAGGGGCTTTTCCTTCCCTTCAGCAAGGCACACTTGCCCATGTTCACAGAATCATAGAATGTAAAGAATAGAATGGAATAATGGGCCTCAAAGATAATCTAATCCCAACCTCCCCTGCCATGGACACGAACACCTCCCACTAGACCAGGTTGCCCAAGGTAAGTCCCCTCTTTCAGTTTGTACCCGTTCCCCCTTGTCCTCTCTATAGTTCCCGATGAGTGCCTCTCTGGCTTCCCTTTAGGCCCCCTTCACATGCTGGAAAGTTGCTGTTAAGTTTCCACCTTCTGGACAGCCCCAGCTCTCTCAGCCTGTCTTTGCAGGGGAGATGCTCCAGTCCTGTTGTACTTCACAGAGCTGCTGTCAGCCCCTTTCCTCCAGCCCTGCCCTTGAGCGTGCCCACTGTTCCCCCCAGTTTGGTGCCCTAGGCACGTTTGACAGCAATACACCTCCTCCAGATTACTTGTAAAGATGTTAAACTGGACACGTTCCAGAATGGATCCTTGCAGCGTTCCGCTTGTAACTGCCATGCAACTGGAGTATGACCCACTGATTTCTATGCTCTCAGCTCAATTATTCAACCAGTTTTTATTGATCTACTAGTGCACCTGTCCAGTCTGCAATATTCTAATTTTGGACACTGTTGCAAAAATACTGCCTTTGTAGTGTCAGGGTTATGGTGACGGACCAGACCAGACACAGACAGACAGCAGAGGAAGAAAATGGAGAAAGTACTGCTGAAAGACCAGGGAAGATACACAGGGTGAAATCCTTTTCCTTAGAAGCTAATACTCAACATCATTTCTGTAAATAACAGGTGCTGAAGAGGCAAAGCTTCGCAAGGTAATGATAGGTGCCTGCAGTGAAGCTTATGCACTGCAAACAACTGAACGTACTTCAATTTAAAACTGAATTTAAAACTGAAATTAGCTCTACTGTGTCAGTATGCTGCCAGGCCCACCCACCACTCACCATTAAGGGGCAGAGAAAGGGAGAGCTTTTGTGCCCCAGCCTGAAAAAGTGCAGCTCCTCACTCTGCAACACAGCAGGTTCTTCGAGAACTTAGCAAAAAAGTCCAGTAGTGTGTCAAGGCACCTGCTTACCCAAAGCATGTTCCCATGAAGGCACTTAAATGTAAACTTTAGGGTTTAGGGAGAGGACTTGATTTTATTTATTGTTTTGTCACAGGGGCACTGTCACACTCAAGAATCAAACTGTAGTGTTCTCTCTTGCAAACGGCTGAGCAAAATGCAGGAGTTACTCCAGTATTTGAAGCACTTCTCAATAAAACCAAGATGTGTGCAGCTGGTTCTTCTGGAGAAGATGGTATGTAATGTCCCATGCACACACATCCAGTTTGTTCATACAAATGGATTAACTGGACATATTTAATGTATTAGTAAATGGTTAGTAAAACACTTCCTAGCACTGTAAGGAGTTGTAATGTAATGTAATGTGATTGAGATGTGATGTGGTTTGTTCTGAAGAGGGACTAAAACCAGAACTGCACTTTTTTACATATTCAGGGTTATTTTCAGAGGCTCTTCGGTCAAAGCTGAGACCTTGAAAACTACAGCCTTGACAAGATTGATGCTTTTGGAAGATCCTGGTTTTAAGATACTAAGAAAAGATCCTTCCTGAAGTGTTCACTTTCACCTGTTCCATCTGTATGGCTACTACTGCACTTCCAGGATCATGCATCCCCTGGGCTGCTTTGCCCTGAAGCATTTTGGGATTAGAGATAAACTATTAACAGAATTACAGGTTTGATCACGGCTAAGATGCAGAAGCTAGAGAGCCACATCTACTGCATTCCTCACATTCTCCTCTTCTTGCATGTACGCTGAAAACAGATCTTGCCTCATGCCTGGTCTGTTACAAGAAATTGCATAGTGAAAGAAAGTGATATTTCTAGTCCTTTTGCACCCTCAGAGTGGTTTACAAAAGAACTTTCCTTTCTTGAGGTTTAAACACTTAATGCAAGTAACTTTGACAACTGCATAACCACATTTGCCCTCGTTAAGACATGACAAAGATTTGAGTGTCAGGGTTTGACCGAGGCACTTCATAGCTTTGGACTAAGTTCTCCTGTATCGGTCCTTTTGTCCAGTTCTGCCTTGTAACTGAACAGTTTCAGGTGCTCTTAGCCACACACAGCTGCTGTGGGACACAGTTCCCTTAAAGAGTACAGGACACATCAGTGTTGTGCTTCAGCTGCCAGGGTAGAGCCGATACAGGTCATGGATGGTGTGCCTCAGATCTGGCAATTCAGCCAAGTGCAGCTGCAGAACTTCAAGCTGGATCTCAAAACAGAAGGCAGATGCAGCACTGACTCACAACAGCGCACAGGAGAGGGCTCCTCTAGATGTCAGTCTTTTATTCCACTCTGTTTCAAGCCAACAGTGATGGAAAAGCAAATCCCATTAAAGATGTATCCTTTCCTTCGTCCTTGTGGAAACAGGGACAACTTGGTGTCTGCAAGCAAGGCATGCTATCCTGCTGCACCTACTGAACGCAGGACACAGAAGAGTTACAAAAGTAAAATATACAAGATGGTCAAACACACCTTCACAGACAACACATTGGCTATTTCCACTCTGCATGGCCCTAGAGCAGGTAGGTTGCACAGCTGGTAGGTTTTGGCCCCCACTATTCTAACCCTAACTGAGAGGAGCAAACCTCTGTGTTATCATTCAGTTCAACTGGGCAAGTACAGTTGGCTTAATGTTACGGCTGTAGTTTTTCTTTCCTAAACTAAATGCATATTTATTAATGATATTACTAGACTATCTCTAATATCCTAAATATGGCAGAGCTTAGGCATACAGTGGTAGCTTTTTGAACATTTCAATGAAGGAAGAGAAAATGTATTAAAACTTCCCTTATCTTTGGAAGTTCTCTGCTTTTTTTCTCCTCAGCACAATCATGTAAGTTTTATGAAACAGTTTTATTATAACCTGGATTAATTCACACTGCAAACTTACTGAATTGATGAACTTAATAAAGGAAAATCTTAGCTTTATAAATACTAATTTATTCAAAAATACTGTATAGTAACTTGGGTTATTTACAACAAAAACCCCAGACCTCTGGTTTTGGTACCTTTTATTCCTGATGAGCCAAGCAGAGCAGGAGTTGGTCTTTTCAACTGGCCTCTACAGTGGGCAGGTTTCCAGTAACATGGGCTACAAAACACCTGAGCAAGTGAACCCCCGAGAACTCCACAGAACTGTGGAAACAGAGGCACGGATGTTCAGTGCCAGATATTGCTGTGTCTTGGAGTAATAAAGGCAAACAGCCACTGGCTGTGTTCAATTACATGTCCCACAGCACACCTCGGGAAAAGCCTGCACTTAGGCTTCGTAATCCAACAGTTACAGCTGCTACTGTTACCAGAACTCCAAATAAAATGGCAAAGCCCACTAGCCTGCAGCACAGGGACTGCTGCCCACCTTTGAGAAAGGCCAAAGGAAGAAGCACCCTTGGAAACAAACTCCACTCACTTGCAGAGAAGGGGGAAGAAGGAAAGGGACATTTCCCCATCAGCAGCCCACCCTCCATCCTTGGGGCACAGAGAGGTGTTGCCTCTAGAGCAGACAGACCTGTTTTAGGTATCCTGCCCTACTGAACTCATCACCTGAAAGGAAACAGCGGCAGTAGAGAGGAGCTTTACCTGACCAGGAACAGCTGAGGAAAGCATCCCTGAGTGTTCTCCTTTACAAACTCCTGGATCTCCAGTACGTTCTTTAACAACACTCCCCTGGAAACTCGGTCAATTTTTGTTAACACCATCTGCGTGGATCCAGAAAGGGAGGATTAAAAGAAGAAAGTAAGATTATTTTTCCTGTTAACCTGGAATATCTGTAGGAGTCCTGGACCATCTTACAAGGCAGTCTGAAAGCTCTGGTCACATCTAGGGGGAAAAAAGGTCTAACACAGTTCACCAAAACACTTCTACAGCCTGCATAAGGAGTGGGCCTTTTCAAGCTGCTCAAGCTGAGCACTGAAAAAAAAAAAAGCACCTATTGAATAAACCACACAAAAACCCTCTTAAATCCCACTTGTCTCCCTCAACATATTTTAAACCTATTTTATTAACAATAAAGGGTGTGGGGTTACTGCTTAGGTAGGTCAATTTGCATAAGCTCAGGTACAGGGTGCACACCTTTATAGATTACCTGTACCTTATAATCAACCCAAGAATGAAGCATTACCTACCACATAAGGAATCCCAAACTCTTCCAGCATCTCTACTGCAATGTTATCGGTTTTCTGGAGTCCAACTACACCATCAACTAATAGGAAAGTCCTCTTCAAGCTGCCAGAAATACAAGCAACAGTAATTGCCACCATTATTTCATGCCTGCTCTGCTACTTCTAAATTCATAAGCAAAACCAAGTGACATGGGATCCGGGTATTGGAAGAGCCAAGAAAAGCCATGCATGGAAACTGAGGGTCAGCATGGAGCAGCACCCCAATCTTTTCTGCTGTTTTGATCTGTCTGAGCATGAATGACACTGCAGAAGCTTCCAGGGAAATGATGTCAGAATTAATGGATGGAAGCAGCTACCCCTCTGCATTTTCTCCCCTCCTTACATGACACTGTATAGGGGTGTCTGGCTTTCCCTGTGCAGTGAGGTACAGGTAGGTCCCTTACTTGTGCCGTTCCTGCAGATAGGCCTCCACCATCTCAACAAAGTCCTGCGGGGCGCGATAGCCGTATCCTGGCATGTCCACCAGAGTAAAGTACTTCCCTACTTTGAAGAAATTCATCTTCTTGGTGTGGCCCTGAAGAGAGGTTTAGGCAAGATGAAGCACAGGGTTGGTTTTTAAAAAAGCTGCTCTAAGCAGTGTACTAGATGCTGTACAAAACATCTCTATACCAGACCCCTCCTCCCCCAGAATGCTTTAAACTGCCCAGTCTCCTACCCTTGTAGCGATCCTACATAGCTCCATAAAACAGACTAAAAATACCTTAATGGGTCTCTGAGCTTGGTTCTTCTCAAAGGGCTTTACAGCACACCTGCTCAGGTTGTGCAGCTCCTTTGCCTGGCTGAAGAGCTAGGCTGGGCTCCTTCTGCCTCTTCCTGGGCTAGAGCAAGGCCAGTGCCAGCCATGAGCTGATGGCCATCAGAGCTGGCACTTTCTGTCATTTCAGGCTACTGAAGAGCTTGTTCCCTCCCACCCTTGTCAGCCTCATCCTCTGGACTGGTACCAGCTTATGACCCAAAGGGAGAGAAGTTAAAAACGTCACTCACCGGAGTTTTTGACACTCTAACTTCCACTTCTGGAGCCAGTGAAAACAAGGCCCGAATTAAAGATGATTTCCCCACATTGCTTCGGCCGATGAAGCACACCTGCAGGGGGAGAGGCAGAGGGCACGTCGACACCTGCCCACCTCTCGCTGCAGCCAGTCCTGGTCATTTCCCAGCCCGTGCTGCCAGTGGCCGGGGACAGCGGTGTCCTGTGCCAGGCTGCCGTGATGTAAAACGGGGAACAACAACAAATAAACCATTTTTTAAAAGTCAGCAGTAAGTGCCCCACGCATTGCGCAGCGCTCTGACACGGCCGCCCCAGAGCTGCACAACTACTCCACCACCCCTTTACCCCCGCAGCTCGCCCAGCCCGGGTTGGCCTAGGCGGGGAGAAGCCGCTGTCCCGGCACGGTCCCGGCACGGTCCCAGCCGAGGGGCGCGGGGGCAGCGCTCGCCTGACGTCGGGCAGGGCCGGCGGCGGGGCATGGTCCATGCGCACGGCGGAGCTCACGTAGTCGATGGGGTGCCCGCGGTCGGACCTGAAGAGCGCCTCGGCGCGCTGCAGGGCGGCCAGCCCGGGCTGGAAGAGGCGGAACCGCGCCGTGTCGGTGCCGGGCGCCAGGTACCGCTCCAGCTTCTGCAGCGGGAACACGATCCCGGTGCGGCGGCTCCGCTCCAGCCGCAGCACGTGGGACAGGGCGGCCAGCGGCGGCGAGGCCCGGCCCGCAGCACCACCCGCTCGGGGCAGCAGCATCCCAGCGGCTGTAAGCGTGACCCGGCCGGAAGGCGACGGGCGGGACGGGGGGAGGGACAACGGGGCGGTGCCCCGGCTGCCCCCGCCCAGCGCGGGGCTGTCGGAGCCCGGGGCGGGGTGTGCACCCGCCGCCTGCATGGGACGCTGGGGGCGGCAGGTGCTCGCTGGTGCTGAGTTGGAAAGGACACACAAGGATCATCAAGTCCAACTCCTGGTCTTGCACAGCACCATCCCCATACCACACCATATGCCTGAGTGTTGTCCAAACACTTCCTGAACTCTGTCAAGGCTTGGTGCTGTGAACAGTCCTTGGGGAACCTGTTCCAGTGCCCTCTGGGGGAAGAACCTTTTTCTGATATCCAACCTAAACCTCCCCTGACACAGCTTCAGGCTATTCCTTTGGGCCCTGTCACTGGTCAGCACAGAGAAGAGATCAGTGCCTGCAGCTCCTTTCACCCTCACGAGAAAGTTCTAGACTGCAGTGAGGTCTCCCTCACTCTCCTCAGCCGCTCCTCATACGGCTTCTCCTCAAGGCCCTGCTCCATCCTCATTACCCTATTTTGGATGCTCTCTGATAGCTTTATATCCTTCTTACGTTGTGATCAAACTGCCCCCATCACTCGAGGTGCGGCCGCCCCAGCCCAGAGCAGGACAATCCCTCCCTTGCCCGGCTGGCGATGCTGTGCCTGATGCCCCCCAGGACACAGTTGGCCCTCCTGGCTGCCAGGGCACTGCTGACTCAGATTTAGCTTTCCATCGACCAGGACCCTGAGGTCCCTTTCCATGGCACTGCTTTCCAGTGTCTCATACCCCAGTCTGTCTGTACATCCAGGGTTGCCCCATCCCAGGTGCAGAATCCGGCACTTTCCCTTGTTGAACTTCATATGGTTGGTGATTGCCCAGTCCTTTAATTCATCAAGGTCTCTCTGCAGGGCCTCTGCCTTCGAGGGAGTCAACAGCTCCTCCCAGTTTTGTATCATCTGTTCAGCTCTGTGTCTTCTCACGTGTGTTCTCAGGCCGAGCCCAGCCACACTGTGGAGTTGCTGGGGGATCCGTGTGCTGACACTCTGTTTGGCCACGGATTGGGGCAAAGCAGCCTTGTCCTATAGCACCATCCAGCTCCCGGCTGCAGCCACCAGTTTTCCAAGTGCTAGTCTGATAAGTAAAAAAATTAAGTAATTTAAGAAAAAAGTCAGTTTCTTCAAGGAGAACTATGTAGAGGTCAGTTCTATTTTAGATAAAATAAACCAAACCAACCACAAAACTGCCGGCACCTGTGTTCACACTACAGTAAGAAAACCCCTGAAGTTTTACTGCTTAATTGATATGTATAAGAGTGCTGTTTGCATATCAAAAAAACACACAAAGCTTTTTACGTTATTCTCCTTCATGACTACAGTTCATAGGGCTGCAAAACCACAGAAATAAATGTATGTCCTTGAAACATTTCAGCTTCAAAGTACTGCAATTTTAACATCATCAAATGAAAGTAAAACTTCATCAGTTTCTTTATGATAATACATGAAAATATCCTGATGTTCAACCTTACACCCAGGCCAGCCTGGACATCCTGGGGAACACTGCCTTTCCTTTGAGACAGAGACCCCTTTTTCTTCTGCAGTCACAGCCCTCTGTTTAAGGCCCTGTAAGTCTGGATGGTTTAATTATTACAATGAATAGATTCAAGGCCGGGAAGGACTGTTAGAAGATAAAGGCAGCCAGCAACATACATGTTTCTCAGAGATAGCTTTGAATATTTTGTAGTAAAACAAACTTCTACTGAAATCCATAAGCTGCTTCTCAAATTTATGATCAGTGAAAGTGGTTAACATTGAGAGGTTAATGGTGTAAACCTAGGGAAGAAACCCTGTATTTTACTTCAGTCCTGTAAATTAAGTCCTCTTAAAGCCTGCTTTGTTTCACAGCAAGACAGAGCTCAAATGTGGGTAACTCAGGACAGACCACAATCACTGGCTGCTACATGCATACTTACAAGAGTGCTCCCAAATAAATCTGCAGATGACTTTTATTTGGCTCCAAACCAGCTTGGAACCTACAGGGCAGGCCTCTCTCCTGTCACTGCCTATGGCACAAATAACTATAAATGCAAAAAAAAAAAAAAAAAGCAAAGCCTTTCAAGAATTACTTCAGGAACACTGCTAATCCTTTTTTTGAGGGGCACTAAAGTAGCAACCTGATTGAATTGAAATCTGTGGTGAATCTATTAACAGAAAAATCACTGGCCAGAGAGAGGTATGTTCATAACCACATCAGTAGGCAGATTTCCCTGTTTCTATGCCACACTGTGACACAAGAAACAGAACAAGTGCTTTTAGCTACTTTTGCCTCAGAGTCCCACACAACTCACGGCTTCAGGCAGCAGACTTGCCTGCTTCAAAGTACCCTGCAGTAATTACCCCTGCCAGGCACACATTCTGCAGCACATTACACCCAGAACAGCTGGCCAGACACGGAGGGAAGGCAGCAGAGAAACCAATTGGCCCATTTAACACTACATCTGCAGGTGTGCTGATGGGAACAGAGGTGCCCTGTTCACAGGCCAGGGTCCCAGCCACTAATTAAGTCTCTCTTTTTAATGTGACTACATAGGTGGCAGGAACAAATTAAGGTGGTATAGGACCTTTTGAATACTTCTAATTACAGCAGGGAATGGGATAAACAAGAGTATCCAGTAACCCCCCACCTAAAACCTGGAGACTGGGACTGTACATTTCAGTAGAAGGTGGGGTTTTTTCCTGGACCAAACTGCAGTCTAGGTTCTCTGGGAGCAGACTGTACAGAGATGGAAAATGGCAGGTTACTGTGGACAGAGCTGGTAAATTACCAACATTTAAGCCTGCTTTGTATGTCCCCTGAAAGACTCTACTTTCTATTGTTCGTGTTATTGCCAAACATCAGGCATTCACACTGACATTGTCTGTGGCTCATGTCTGTGGCAGCAGATGTCTCTTTTCAGTTGCTGGTTATGTAGTTCAAATGTTAGGGAATTACTACAAAAGTAATTTAGTCCACATTAAAAACTCTGACAATCATTCCTCCGGAGTTTGAAAGAGGGATCTATAACCATTGACACTGACCTAAATCCCAAACAATAGTCAAGAGCATGGAGCTGGAAGGAAGTGGCAACACCAGTTGTCTTGTCTGGTCTGATCTTGTCTATCTGCTGGCATTGTGAGACAGGTCAAACCATCATTCATTTCAGATATCTGTCGGAGAAGAGTAGCTGTGAGACCAGCTGGAGATGGAGTTCCGGGAGAGTAGTGAGATGCATTTGGGACAGCTGGTTTGGGTCCTGTAATCAAAAACCAGCTGGGGTCTTGAGTTTCATTTCCACCAAGAGAAATTTGGACCAAATATTGTCACCAGGAAGCATGCTGGAAAGGACAGGGTGAATGCACCAGCCTGCCTGCTTTTTTTGTGACATTAAGAGCGCTACTGGCTGTGTCTGAATCTGTGCTTGCCCTTAAAGTACATCTTATGTTCTTTTCACTTGGAATGTGGTTTAGGAACTAGAGCTACTTGGATATGGAGTTTCAAAGGCTAAATTATTTGTATAAAATGCTAAGAAGCTCTGCATTTTCCTCTATGCAAACTATGCGACTGGGGGCAGGGAGAAGTGTTTCTAGTCCCAAGAAAGAATTCAATGCCACAGATGTCTCAAGGGCTGGATATTCTGAGACATTAATAAAAGATATTTTAAAAAATTTAAATACTCATTATACACATTAGTGGAAAAGGTTTTTTTAAAGACTCTATAGTAAAGTAATAAAAGAGAGAGGCATTATTGTTCATGTGGCAGCTAACACTGCTAGTCCCAGTGAAGAGTAGTTTCCACTGGTTTTACAGAAATGAAATTCTCTTTTCAATATCCATGTTAAATTTGATGGGGTTTTTTTTCTCCTGGACCCAAACTTACCACATCAATACTAGAAAAAAACCAATGAACATCCCTGAAAGTTAAATGTTTTGGGTTTTTTGACTGTTAAAAAGAAACAAAAAGAACCTTTCAAGGTGAGTGTTGTTGCTTGCTTTGAGCAGGAGATGGAGAAGAAAATGCAGCTATAACATGGGTCCTGACAAAAACCCTTGGAGCAGCAGAAACAGCAGGAGCAGCAGCATGAAACCAATCTTTGCAAAACTCTGCTTTCCTGGGGGTGAACCACTAATAACCATTGAGCAGCCTGCTCTGAAATGTCCAGGAGGGCAGCTAAAACCGGATTTTGGTATGTCCGTAATGGTGGGTGAAGGGGGAGGCCAGATCCCTCTGTCAGAGGAGTGATGTACATCCAGAGCCCTTGATAGGGCTCCTGCAGAATGGCTAAAAAAAGTAAGGCAGCAGGCAAGAAAAAACATAAAGGAAACAGGATATCATGCAGTCGTTCATGGTGATGGTGATCCATGAATTCAACTAGAACAGGGTCCCAGAACACAGAAACCTTCTGAGCTGAGATGGAAACAATGCAACAGCGAAGGACACTTGAAACCAGCTCCAGGGCTGTGCTGGAGGTGGTTGGAGAACAACCAGGTCCAGCAGCACAGCTGCTTGGATCTGCTGCCTGGGGCACAGCAGTGGTCCTCTCGACACAGTACTGCCATGCTGTCTGGCTCCAGCTCTAGTGTCGGACTGAGAGTTTGGGCTTCCAAGACCAAAAACCTCCCTGTGCCAAATTGCCCATGAACAACCTTTCCACTCTCCACAGTCACACAGTAAGTTGCTGTGTTGTGGCCAGACTGTAATCCAGAGACTCAATCTCCAAATGGCTAATTAAAGAAATACCAACATGATTTTCCAGCCATCACTTTGAATATCAGAGATGAGGCAGAATCTTTAGCAAAAAAACCCCAGACCCAAAACCATTAGGCCTTTCCCCAGAGTAACTGGACTATGTTGCATCCCATACTGTAGGGAATTCTCCCCATTTATCAGGAGTTTCCTGCCTTAGTTTCTAAAATTACCCTACATTCTCCAGGTGCTTGGGTGTGTTGCTCCTGATAAAACCCCCAGTGATGAGGACCCTGAAATCTTCTGATGTTCATGACTTGGACCATTATTTCTTGCTGCCTCTACCAGTTAGTTCTGAGCTACCTTACCCACAGACTATATGGTTGAAACTATGATATGTCTCACACCACAGGGATCTACGTGTGATCTTTGCATCTTGGACCTGCTTGAAACATGAGTGATGGTTGTTGCACCTCACTGCCAAACCACACTGAAGTAGAAGCTGTGTTGACCAAGGTGAAGGTTGCTGAGATTGTTTGACAGAGTGACTCTTTGTAAAGTATAACTGAAGCAACAAGACATCAGAGATGAGGATTTCATTATATTGCTGCTGTTGTCTTTTCATAAGAAGTGTAAACAGAGGTTGCCTTTCTCTTTGGACTCACACAGCTTTTTCTTGGAATCATTTATGGATGCAATGTCTTCTCTCAGTTAAATAGCACTCACTATTTGGGTGAAGGATGGGGTGAAGGAAGTAATGGTTGTCTGCCTGCCAGTAATCCTTCCAGTCATGGGTGTCTTGCATCTATTTGACAACTGTCTTAGGTTAACAATGTAAGATGTAACCAAAAGTATGTATTCTATCACCATCTGTTAAGAGCAGGTGGGGCAGTGTTCTTTATCTCTTCCGTGACACATCCCTGGTAACTCTCTCCTGGACATATCTTCTGTTAATGAGCCATCTAGCCTCACTGCATGACTCATAAAATTACATCATCCCATTGTGAGATGCTCCACCCAGGGGGAGGAACCAAGCATTCCTACCTGGATATAATCTGAGGTTTGGAACACCACAGTCAGTCCTGACCTACTGGATTCCCAGAGGACAAGAGCTACATAACCACCACTGGACCTTCAGACCCTTCTACAGGATCACCAACAGAACCATTATCTATCACCTCAAGAGGACTGCAGCCATCACTTAATTGGGCTGCTACCACCACCCTGCCTGGCAGGGTGTCAGGTTGTATTCTGTCAGGTTAAGCCAGTGTTTCTGCATTATTGCCCTGTTATATATACTAGTAAAGAACTGTTATTCCTATTTCTCATATTTTTGCCTGACAGCCCCTTAATTTCAAAATTATAATAATTCACAGGGAAGGGGGTTGCATTTTCCATTCCAAGGGAGTCTCCTCCCTTCCTTAGCAGACACCTGTCTTTCAAACCAAGACGCCTCAAAATTGAAGCCCTTACAGCCACATTTCTCACAGCCATGCAAATACATAAATCTGCTCTGACCATAGATGTGGGGGGAGAGTTCTGTTCTTAGAACAGTCAAATAATCATCAACTCATTTCAGCTTGGTGGCTTCAGAGTGTGGGGAGGCTAATAGTTTTCTGATAAAATTAAATTCAGTACGTTAACTTCCAGGGAGGTTCATCTTACATCTAGGAAAGCTGTCTTTGCTGGTATAAGGCAGCAGTCTTAATCATGTGGGAAGAGTAGTAGCTTAGGGAAAGGCCTTTAGGGATCTTGAGTAAATTAAGACACTCTTCCGTCTCTGCATAAAATCCCACAGCTCAATGCTCACTTTTGTGTGTATGTGGGGGAATACAGGACCAGAATACATTGAGAAACAAAACAGTAATGCAAAAAAAAGCAACCTTGGCCTAACTGTAGGTGTACTGTTATCAGAGAAAAAGAGCTGTAGTATGAATGTGCATCATACCTAGCTACCCTCCCTCCCTGTAGGGGAGAAGTGATTGCCAGTGCCTTTTAGAGAAAGTGTCTTCGGCTGTTACTTATGTGGGGAAGGATAGAGTAGGCAGAAAGAGGAATTTTTTTCAACAGATTTTGCTTTTAATATGTTGAACATCCTTTTAAGTGGTGAGTTAAAAATATCCTTCCCCTAACTCCCAATGCTAAAATTCTTACTGTGAGTGTTGAAAATTTTATGTTATTTGAAATAGGCGTTTGCTTGAAATAGTTAGAATTGTTAGGCTGCAAACTGAGCTTTATCTGAACTCTACCATCATGTTGTGTAAATCAAAGATGTATTATAATGAAACTTGGAGATAATAATCTGAACATCCATGATAATTAGGATAAGCAAAGCTAGGAATTTAAACATTACTTTAATATTAATAGCTATAGTGGCCAGCCCATAGATTGGGTGCTGGAGTGTGCCAAGAGCAGGGCAGCGAAGCTGGTGAAGGGTCTGGAGAGTAAGTCCTGTGAGGAATGGCTGAGGGAGCTGGGGTTGTTTAGCCTGGAGAAGAAAACACTCAGGAGTGACCTTATCACTCCCTATAACTATGTGAAAGGAGGGTGTAGCCAGGTGGGGATTGGCCTCTTCCCCCAGGCAACAAGCAAAAGGACAAGAGGACATAGCCTCAAGCTGTGCCAGCAGAGATTCAGGTTGGACATCAGAAAGAATTTCTTCACAGAAAGGGTGATTAGACATTTAATTGGACTGTCCAGGGAGGTGATAGAGTCACTGTCCCTGGAGGTGTTGAAGAAACCACTGGACGTGGCAGTCAGTGCCATGGTGTAGCTGACAAGGTGGTGATCAGTCACAGGTTGGACTCAATGATACTGGAAGTCTTCTCCAACCTAATTGGTTCCATGATTCTGTGCTATGAACTGTAACCACCATATTACAACAAGCACTATGGGACCGACCCAAACCCCCACCGACACTGACCTAAGAGGATGTGAAGACGACCATGTAGCAACCACTTGGTAATGGAACAGAGAGCCAGTGAAGAGTGAGAAGATCCCAGACCCAAATATTGCTGTGGATCCAGACTGTCATGTGAGGGATGGGGAGTTCAGATTGTAAGGGTATAATTGCCCAGGGGTGTCTTTGTTCCTGGTCCCTCTTTTGAGGTCCCTGAGCTCGAGCTGCCAGATATCATCATTGATCTGTGCCACTAAACCTGTCAAAAGTAGATGAGAGCCTCACATTTAAAATTTTCTTAACAATGAAATCAAAGCCAAACATGAAAAATGAGGCTGCTTAGGCTTTGTGCAAGTTCTGCTGTAGACTTTGTCTTCCCACAGTAGCACGGGGGGCAGCAGACCGGAAGGCCACTGGGCAGAAAGCAGATACAAATACCACTTCCTCTCTGCTCACCAACTCTCATCAGAAAAACTGCATGCTAGGAAGAAGAACCAGCTCTTGGTAGCTGCACTGTGGGGCTCTCAGGAGCAGAGGGAGAACAGTGGCTCTGGCTGCAGCATCATTGGCAGGGAATGCTGGGGAGCTCACAGCAAGCTGGAGGGTGCAAGAAAGTTGTCAGGAAGAGGATTTACACCATTGTCCTTCTCACCATCGCTGCAGTCACAGGAGCTACAGGTACTTCTGATGGTACTTTGGTACCACCTCTCTGTTAAGGGCAGGGGAGGAAAAGGCAGGGTATCAGAGTGATACGGACTCAGCTCTTCTCTGGGGAAGGAAAATCTGGTAGAAGGGATCTTTACAAATTGCTGAAGGGACTTTTGGATGGAAAACCAATAACCTGCAAATGAAAACATTTCTAGCTGCAAATAGATTGTTTCAGTTGTCAGGCAATAAGGTGCTGAACTTGGGCTTTTCAATGCTTTGATGAAAAGTGGTAATGATTTCCTTGGACTATAATATTTTTATTGATAATTAACACATTTATTATAAATTTGACTGATGGGAGGTTTTATGATCAATCTGATCACCCTGTCAAGCTCTACTCTTCGGTATCAGTGACTTGTCCTGACAAGTGAAGTATAATGGGATTTTAAGACACTAGGTTCAGAATGAAAGCTTTACTAAGACTTAGAAAATACGGAATCTGAGAATGCAGCTCTAATCCTTCTTATTCCAATCTACATTAATTGTGCAATTTCCTGGCTGTTTTCTAGTTTGTTTTTGTTAGCAGAGGTGAAGCAGGTCACAAAGCAGTGATCTTGAGCCTCTCAGGGATCTCTGCATCTCACAGCAAACAGGAATGTGTTTTCTTTCCAGTGAAATGCCCTGGACTCCTCAACTATTTCTTCTGTCCCCACTATAGTGAGGGAAATTGATTCCTAGAAGCTTTGGAGTGTCAGGGCAGAAATTGCCACCTGTGCTTGACTCCATTAAAAGGGCTGCTTATGCCCAGAACAAAAGTGGGGTAAATATTTTCACACCTTCATTTTTCTGCTGTGCTGGGCAGTGATGCAGAGGGAAAAAGCAACCTGAGAGATCTCCACAGGGAGATGGACTCTGCAGCTCATTCAGACTCTGCTTGCCAGTCATGTACTTTATCCACTGCCCCAGGGAGAGGACCTCACGGAGGGAGGGAGTGGAAACAAGGCCCAGTGCATGTGAACACCACCATGGAACTGGAGGTGTATTCCCACCTAAGGACAGAATCACAGCTCTTGGGCTGGCACAGACATGGCCTCATGCTGGCATGTCCCAGGGCAGGCATTTCTCTGTGAACTACAGACCAGATCTCCAAGGCCACGAGTGACATCCCTGGGTACTTTCTTATATGTCCTTCCCGTTCTTTCTCTGCTTCAGGGAACAGCAGAGTGTCAGTGACCGTAGGTGACAGCTCAGTGCTCACCTGCCCTCTCAAAGGAAGTATGACTATGCTAACATGGATAACAAGCCCCAAGGCTGGAGGCCCCTGCTCATTGGTATACAGGGCTGATAGGAACGTGACAGAAGGAAACTGCAGTGACAACATAAACTTGACCTTCAGACCAGGTCAGGCTCCTGCCCTTGAGATACAGCAAGCAGGAATAGCCCAGGAGGGAAATTTCACCTGCGAAATGGCATCAGTAGAGGGGGTTTTCCACATGACGTACCACCTGACCGTGCTGGGTAAGGCACTCCTTGCTCCTTTTACAGTTATCCAAAGGACCGTGTCTGGGCCCAGACATACAAAGCTCCTCTCCCCCTGCAGCAGGGGAAGTGTGCAATAAGGAGTGAAGCTTTTTCTTTTTTTCTTTTTTTAAGTGAAGGAGAATAGATTTAGATTAGATATTAGAAAGAAACTCTGTGCTGTGAGGGTAGTGAGGCACTGGAACATCTTGCCCAGAGAAGCTGTAGATGCCCCATCCTTTGAAGCGTTAAAGGCCCGGCTGGATGGGTCTCTGAACAACCAGGGGTGGTGGAAGGTGTCCATGCCCGTGGCAGTGAGGTTGGAACTAGATGATCTTTGACGTCCCTTAAAATCCCCTTAACCTAATCCATTCTGCAATTCTTGCTGGGATAAACTCATGCATTTCATTGATAAAGGCTGCTGTATCCCTTCTCTTTATTTTCCAAAACTTTTTCTCTTTCTGGTGTTTCCTTTCCCACTACTTAGAAATGATAGGTGTGAAGTAATTTGCCATGTACTCACAGAGGATATGAATGGCTGTGGTGAGGCTCACATGAAAGGGGGAAAACTGTGCAAAAGGAGGAAAGAGACCCAGTCTTTGTCTCTTATGGGTTGGGCCCACATTGCTGCAATGGGATGGGATGGGATGGGATGGCACCTCCAACCTTATCCTCCTCTTTTCACTGGGTTCATTTTGGGTGGGGAACAAGAACAGCCCAGCCATGCCAAACTAATTCCATGTATCTCCCCTTGCTGGTGCTTTGCAGCGCCCCCCAGGCCGAGCCTGTACTGTGATGAGCAGGGGAGCCCCGTGTGCAAGGCAGCGGCGGGGAAGCCACCGGCTCAGCTCTCGTGGGTCCCAGAGAGCAGCTCCACTGCAGAGGAAAAAGGCCACGACAACGGGACAGTGACTGTTCTCAGCAGGTTCACAGCAGGTATCACTGGAGGGACCAACATGACCAGCGTGACCACCTGCATGGTGTTCCACCCAGCTGGGAACTGGAGCCAGTCCATAGCCCATTGTTCCCCAGGTGAGCTTCCCATTGTGTGTTTGGTGTTCAGAGCCCTGTTCAGCCATCTGTTAATGCATGAAGCAAACATGAATGGCACTGGCAGGATTGTAGAAGGAAATGAGCAGCTGAGTTTCCAGTGAGAGATTTGCCGGGAGGGGTAAGGATAAACACAAGTTCTGTCAGTACTGTAAAGCCCTTTGTGAAATTGTAGGAAAGGAGATGGATGCAGTGGATTTGCCTTCCACCTCCGGGGCTGAATGGAAAGGCAGGATTCTTCAAAAGGCCATGACACTAAGCTGTCAATGGTATGATCACCCAGATCTATGTACTGTTATCCAGTGGTGCCATTACATCTTGCTAATTGTTTGGTTCCACATGGGTTGTGACAGGAAGACTGAAAGCTAGGTTACAGCTTCCCAAGGCTGGCTGGTAGGTGAAGGCTTTAGGTGGTGAAGTTGAAGATGTGGCTGGGAAGTGGTGTGCAGCCTTAGGTAACTGACTGAAATACTCAGCTGGAAGAGAATCAGAGCTGAGATTTGCTGGGATGCACATGCAAGACCTGCAGTGGGGCTGTGGGCAGGAGTGGCCATACAGCAAAGGACAATGTTCCTCCATCAGGGACATCAGGAGATGTTGTTTCTTCCCAGCTGTGTGTCTGGCACTGTATTCCAGCTCCCTTAGGTCATCCTCTGAAGTACAGCACACAGATAGCATTGTCCAGGAGATGCCATCCTGACAGAGGCACAAGGGAAACAGGGTCTGTGAGATGTACCTAAAAGAGCACCTGTTTCTCTTTAGAGAAGAGTGGATGCTTTCTTCATTGTGTCGTCAGCCTCACCAGCCTCATGAGCCTCCTCTTCTTGCTGGCTGCTCTTCAGCTCTACACCTTCTTTAACAGGTGTGTGTGGGACACAATATGAACAAACCCCTTTGGCCAGTCCAGAGAAGCTTAGAAGGGCTTCTGGTACTAATTCATGTCATGCACGGTCACCTCAGTCTGTCACACACCCATCAGTCCTGCACATGTTCATGGAGGTTTGTCCAAGGACTGGAACAGCCCAGCTGGCACGGGGCGGGGGGGGGAGTCCATACTTGACTCTTCCTGCTGCCGTAAGTCATTCAGAAGAAAAAATGCAAAAGAAATGGTTAGGGGTTTTCCACCTGATGGAGGGATCTGAACAAAGATTGCCAGGCTATGAAGGTTAAAGAAGCAGCAAAATACCTGTCTGAGCTTGGAGCCAGACTTTTGGTCCATTTTGTTCTAGTTAAAGAAAGCCAGGGATGGCAGGGTCAGTATAGAGAGGCAGGAAGTATTGCATCAGAGCAGAACAGGTCTGCTGCTGTTGTAACTGCTGGGCATTTCTGGCAGCTTGGCTGATTACTCTGTCTGATGTGGCCTCTCTAGCACAAGGTGTAATTGCTGCCCAGAATTCCTCTGCAAACACCACAGAGGCAGAACTAACTACTGTCTTTGAGTCACACTTTAGCCCCACACTGTGCCAGGGCTCTTGGCAGCTCTCCTTTGGGTGCTGGCTGGAGCATGGCCAGCTCTGGTCATGCTCATATGAGACCACAGACAGGAAGCCTTATGGTATTGTGTTTCTCTAACAAATAAAAGGGAGGAATTCTGGTTTTACACTCCTATAAACCAAAATCACGTTCCCACAACAGCCTTGTCCTCACACTTACAGTGTGCCTCGTTTCCTAGGACAGTGTGAAACTTGGTGCAAACCAAGGCAGCTTCCACCTGCAGAGGTGTCTGGGCTCGAGCAGAGATGAAAGGAAGTCCCGCTATGTGTCACTGATGTGGCCTGCAGCAAGAACTCAGCAGTACCAGAGCTCTCAGAAGAAGGAAGCAAACATCTATGGTGCAGGCAGTGTAACTGTGCAGAAACACAGCGTGCAAGCTGGATCCTCTCCAGCCCTGTCAGTTCTCCCTCATCTCACTAGTTCAACGACAGGTGCTGTTACCACACATGCAAGTATCAATTTTTTTTTTGATCCAGGCAAATCTAACATATATGCAATAGGAAATTAATAATGTTTTATAAAATTCATGCTGTATAAAATGATGTCATTCCCTTTCAAATACACTGTATCCTAGTTTTTAAGTAGCATGTCTTCTAGAATAAAATAAATCAAGAAAAAATGTTTGTGTGTAATAACTGAGTAGCAACCTTCCCAGGACGAGCACACAGGATTGAAGATAAATTTGAGCAACTCTCATTTTTGCTATAAAAATTTTGAACTGTTTCACTACAAGCTACAAAAACAAAAAAAAAGGAGAGAATTTTTTTGAGCTTGAGCAGTGGTTTCTGTGCTACGTGAAGCACAGAAATTATTCTGATCCTTAGATATAAGGCTCACACTAATTTATCTCTTTGCATAATCCAGAGAGCTGCAGCACACAGAACAGAGCTCTCTAATGTTAATTTCTTCCAACACATCATAGTGGTCTTGTCACAAAGGAACCCTTGAGGTTAATTGTTCATCTGATGACATACTGCCATTGCTAAGCCTCTGAACCATGGAAGAATACCTGTCTAAGGCTGAGTCAGTTTGCCTTACAGGTGCAGGGAGGAGAAAACGGTAAAGATCAGAGAAGTCCAAGCCGGAACATGACCTAGATCTTTGTTGTTCCTTCACTGCTTCTACCCAGGCCTGACTGCATCTCAAAGACTGCATCTCATCTCATTTGGGAGACTCATTTCACATCTGAATCAGCTACTGAAGGAGTCAGGGCCAAAACCCTCATCTAAACATCAGCAATCAAAAAACTCCTGCTTTTCAGTCACAGCACAGTAACCTAGGCAGTAGTTATCCAGCTTTATACCTCAGAGGAAATGCCATGTCACTGCACTCCATCTCTTGTGCAGCTTTTCTACCACTGCCACGCTGCCTCTCACGCTTTTCTGGTGCAGCCAATAAACTTGTGTAGATCCCTGCCTGGGGAGGTTTCTGCAGGACACCAGCAGGATGCAGACAATGTTTCTGCTGGCACAGCACCATGAAACTGCTCCTTTCACATTTACGGACCCAGCTCCATTCTGTCCATCTCTTGTCACATGGAGCTGTTTGGTCACAGCAGAGTCTGCATTCTGACCCACAGTGTGATAGCACTCAGAGATAAGAGCTAGAAGAAGAAACAATTTGGAAGCTAAAAAAAAGATACTGCTAATTCTTTATGGTAACCTAACTAACCAGAGGCCAGCAAGCAGAAAACCACATGGACTTTAGCTGATACTTGTACCTGTCCTGGTGTTTGATTTTCTACAGTTCTCATCAGCTGTGTGCCCGCAATTCGTGCTCAGCTCCATCTCCTCTCTGCAGCAGCTGAGCAGCTCTGAGCACCTGCCCCTGCAAACCTTCGTTCTCTGAGCTTCTCCACTCGCAGGCTCACTCCGGGGTCAGAATGCCTGCAAAGCCATAGCTCTGCTTGGCTCTCATGTGGTGTGTTACACACAAAGGGACTGCACAGAGAGGATCATCTTCCTTCCCTCTCTTCACAGGCTTCAGGGCAAGTCACAGTTTCAGAGATACCAACAAAGATGTGACCTAAGTTAGCCACAGCCACCAGTGTCCTCGGTATTCAGGACACGATCTTTGTCAGCTCCACTTACTGTGTTTCTTTAGCTTTTCTCCAGACTGGTCAGGTCTTCAGCCAGAAGGAAAAATATCTCACAGCTTTTGTTGCAGTTTCCATTCAAATGGGTCAGGATCTCTCCTCCATCAGGCATGAAAGACATCAGATTGACATACCACAGTCCACAGGGTTCTGTAACCAGCCTTGCTCCTACTCCCTGCTCTATTTACTCTCAAAGCCATCACAAGTCCTTCTGGACGAGGGAGGATACAGCAACCTGAGCATTCTGGAGTCAGGGTTTAGCACAGGCTGCTGGGCAAGTCCCAGAGCAGCTAAGAACATCTCTCCTTCCTCTCACTGGACACCAGTCTTCTTGCTGGTGCGTTCAGTACATGATGATGACAAATTTGGTTGGAATGTGCTAGACTGAGTTAATAGCCATGACTGCTGTTCAGCTGTTAATCAGCGTGCAGCACACCCTGGGAGACATTTGGCATTATGGCATTTGTCTTCCCAAGCCAGTTACGCCTGATGAATCCCTGCTTTCCTGGATGTGGCTGAACACCTGCCTGCTGACAGAAAGTAGTGAATAAATTCCTTGTTTTGCTTTTCTACACATGCAACTTTGTTTTACTATTAAACAGTCTTTTTCTCAACCCACAAATTTTCTCATTTTTACCCTTCCAATTCTCTGCTTCCACCTGCTGGAAGGCAGCTCTACAGAGGAGCTTGGGATTCTGGGGGATGCCAAGCTGACCATGAGCCAGCAGTGCACCCACAGGACAAAGAAGGCCAGCAGCTTCCTGAGCTGCATTAGAAAGAATACTGCCAAGAGGTCAAGGGAGGTGAGCCTTCCTCTTTACTCAGCCCTGGAGAGGCCGTGTCTGCAGTGCTGTGTCCAGCGCTGGGCTCTTCAGGACAAGGAAGATATGGATTGAAGGGAGGGAGTCTAGCAGAGGGCCACAAAGATGATTTAGGGACTGGTGCATTTTTCATATGATGAGAGGCTGAGAGAGTTGGAACAGTTCAGTCTGGAGATGAGAAGGCTCAGTGGGGACAGGGTTCATGAGCCTAAAGCCAGGAGCAGCAGACAAAGAAAACAGAGAGTTTTCCTTATCTTGTCAAGTTTGTCACTGCATGTGAGCACCTATCATTGTGTACACAAAGGAGCCTGAATGTAAGCAGGATGTTAACTGGCAAGGGAGGAGAAGAAGTTCCTCCTGACATTTTTTGATAGCACTACTAATAGCAGTGCAGTAGCATTACACATTTTCAGAATAAGAACAGCTACCTCAAAGCACTGAAAAAAGTATTTAGGAAAAGGAACACACCTAAGAAAGGACTTTATAGCTCATCTCCATAGGACTTCTCTGGTTCACTGCAAACAAGCTGTCTTTTACCTTTGATGACCTGAGGATACCAATTACCACTGCCTCTCACAGCAACTAAATGTATGCCTTCTGCCATAATTCCTTGTCACCCTATAGAGCCCAAACCACAAAGGTCCATAAAACTATCTCATTATCTCCCTTGAAGCACTAAAAACACTACTTGTCACCATGATTTCCAAACAAATTCAAAATAAAATAATCCACCATCAAACCACTTGTATTTAGGAGCCAGATTGTTACTGTGTTTTGAGGAGATTGGCTCAGAAAACTAAAATCTTTGTGCATTGTGGTTTACACAGCGATGCTTAGATGTCTCTTGGAATGCATTGTCCTTGCACAATAATTCAGGGCACCATTCAGGATTACAGCTGAAAACACAGTGCAGAGGAGACCAGACAGAATCCCAAACCAAAGGCAGAGGAAATATATTTCTGATGGATGTTGAATTTCTGAGTGCCTCAATTTGCTTCAACCAAAAATGCCTTAGAATTAAGCATTCAGATTCAACATTTAGAAAGACCTTTGAGTCTTCCCTGACGTCTGCCACCAACAAAAAAAACACACAAAAAAATCCCCACAGTGAATCAACTGCTGTTTTGGCTCAGTTTAAACTCTCTGTCCACCCTAAAAGATAAGTGTTATTACTTGCCTGACACATAAGATAGAGATTAAAGAATAGATAGCATATTTTAGAACTGCTACCTTGGTTTTACGTGTAACAAACACATCAGAAGGAACATTGGCACGTTGTTGCGGTTTGACACTGGCCAAGCACCAGACACCCACAAAAGCTGCTCGCTCAGCCTCCACTGCCACAGCTGCGCAGAAGAGAGAAAAAATTAACGAAGGGTTCATGAGTTGAGATAAGGACCAGGAGTAAACTACTCCAAGGGCAAAGCAGACTCAGCTGAGAAGTACAAAGTGAATTAACAGAGTCAGAGGAAGATAATTAGAAATAAAATAAGCCCTTAAAAACATCTTTTTCCTTCCCCATCCCCTCCCTCCTTCCCACAGGAAGGGAGACAGGGCATGGGGGTTTTGGTCAGTTTGTCACCCGAGATTTTCTTCCACTGCTCAGGGAGAGGAGTCCTTCCCCTGTGAGGCTGTGGGGTCCCTCCCACTGGAGACAGTTCTCCATGAACTTCTCCAGTGTGGCTCCGAATCTCATGAGCAGCAGTCTTGCCACACCTGCTGCAACGTGAATTCCCCCCACAGGCAGAGAGTCCTCCCAAAACTGCTGCGATGTGGGTCTCTCTTCCCAAAGGGTACAGCCCTCCAAGGACAGGCTGCTCCAGCCTGGAAGCAGGGCCCTCTCTCTCCACCAGGTCTCCCACTGGATCACAGCCTCCCCCAGGAGCTGTGGGTGGATCTCTGCATCCCCCGTAGGTCCCCATGGGCTGCAGGGGCACAGCTGCTTCACCATGGTCTTCACCATGGCCTGCAGAGGCATCTTGGCTCCAGTGCCTGGAGCACCTCCTCCCCCTCCTTCTTCACTGACCTTGGTGTCTCCATGTTCTTTCCCTCACATGTTCTCACCTCCTCCTCTTCTCTGGCAAGGAAAAAACTGCATCCCCCATTATTCTGATTTTCTTCTTAAATATGTTATCACACAGGTGTTACCAACCTCCCTCACTGGCCCAGTTTTGGCCAGCAGCATGTCCATCTTCAGAGCCATCAGGGACTGGCTCTTCTGGACATGGTGGAAGCTTCCAGCGTCTTCTCACAGAAGCCACCTCTGTGGCCCTCCCCGCTACCAAAAACCAGGCCCTGCAAAACCAACACACAATTCTCTGTAGTCTCATGCACCAAGATACAAATAACCAGATAAAAAAAATATCTGGAGGCATCAATAAATGTATTCCCATGCAAATGTAAGAGAAACAGCATTTTCAGTCTACTTCTGAAGCAGAGAAAAGCTTGCAGATGAAAAGAAGAGCATTTCTCACCCACATTCACCCAGATGCTTAATTGTTCTGTATGTCAACTCATGATGTAGCAGCAAAATATTGTACTCATGCAGCACTTGGCATCATGCTGGTGAATGCAGTCCTGGGTGAATTACTCTCTATGTTACAGTCATTCCTAATAATGCTCTGAAGAACTGTACAGCCTGAGACTTGAGACAAATGAAATTGCCATGTAACTCTAGAATCTGGGAATTTATTTTAATTGGATCTTTGCTTTCATTTCTTCTTCAAACCTAGCCTTTACCTCACCCTTATAGGCAGAAATAAAAGAAGCATGTTGTAGAAAGGTCTGGTGAGTGAGTTTCCACAGGAGAACAAACCCAGCACTATGGAAGGCACTCAACTGATTGAATCAGTTGAGCTTCGCACACACTTGTCAGGACACACCTCATTAACAAATGCACTTGTACTGAGCATTTCATTCAACTTCAAGTCCAAGCAACTTGCTACTGCCAGGAGCCATCACTAGTCTGGGTCAAAATTTCCCAAGTGCCACAGAGAAGTTGCACTGGTCCTTCCCTGCTAGGGCTGAGATTGAAGCAGTAACATCATCACTGCAGATAGGGGTACCCAGCCAGAGCATGAGAGAAAAGAAAGTGGGAGCATCTCTTTTAAAAGCTCTTTTCTGCAAACGCAGCCACAGGTTTCACTTTCCTCAAGGACAGTGAGGCTCAGGGACACCACAAGATCACAAACAGACTGGCGCTTTGCCTATTTGCAGATAATCCATTCTTGAAATCTCTTGGAGGAGGAGAGAGAGCACACCTCAGACCAGGAGTAGACACTCCTCCAAGTTCCAGCATGGTATCTGTGTCAAGCAAGTGAAAGGTTATCACCAGAATTTCTAACAAAGCTGTTTCCTCTGCAGTTTCTTTTCTCCTACAAGACCAAGTTTGCCTTAGCTGCAGGTCATTCCAGTGAAGGTCCAGCCACAAATGGGTAAAATAACAAAGTCCTTCATTAATTCTTTCTGCATAGTCTTTCCCTGTGGTTTGTGTACACTGCCACATTGTGACTAATTACTGACTGTAAAATAATGCACATATGCTATGCAATGTTTGGGCCTTTTCTTACTGCTTCATTTTCAAACCTTTAATAATATGCATTTAACATGTGACTTTCTTTGCTATTTTTTTCCTATCATCTTCTTGGTGTAGCATGTAGTATGTTTACACTAATGGTACAAAGTGAGCAAGGGGTAGGTGGAGATTCTTGTGAGAAGATAAACCATTACTTTTAACTTTCCATTACCAAAACAGAGATCAGTAAGTTTCAAGTCTTACCCTGCCACACATGCTTATTTGCAAGGCAGCAAATCTGTGACCACAGGTTCTTTTTTACTCAGTGAATCTGTTCGTCAGAGGATTATGAAAAATCCACCCCCATCTTTTCAGTGTGTGAGCTCTCCAGAGACCTCCGTTCTGTCTATCCTAAGTTAGCAATACCTAGCTAGGTAAGCACCTTTTAATCTTCAGCATGTTTACTCACACAACAGCACTTCTAATATGCATGGGGTTATAGTTAGAAAACTACATGCACTTACCTGCTCAACAGAAAACAGGAAGTCTGAAATCTGGAACAAGGCTGAACTTAGGTTATGCTACAGACAGTGTGGCATCTTAATCCATGGACCCTTCCCTTTCATGCAGTGGGACTAATGGAAGTCATAGCAGTGGCTTCAGGACCTTCTGCTAAGTGAAATGTGTCACTTTGGAAGGGATTAGATTAAAAAGGAGAGGCTAAAAAGGTTTAATCCAGAAAAGAACACCCTGAAACATGAGTAGGAGGAAAAGCCTTTTAGTCTGGTGAAACTATACCATGTCTTTTTCACAAGTAGTCTTTATGCAAGTCCTGTGCAGAATCATGAGGGAGTGCTTGTAGATAGGACTGATACAGTCAGCTCTTAAGAGGGTGCAACAGTTCCCATTATAAAAGTCTGTTTTCTACAGTTTATAATATTATCAAATGTTATGAATTTGGGCTGGAATTATCTGTGGTAAATATCTGCCTTAGCCTGATTTTTTTTTTTCCCTTTACTTTTTCATTTAGATCAATAATTCAATAACATTTTACTCATACCAGAAAGTGTGGATAATCTTTCATTTGAAAACCTGTAGCAGTGACATATCTGAGATTCAATGTTTAATGTTTTGCCTTTCTGTTAGTGCTGAGTCCCCATAAAGGCCTGGCCAGAATTAATCAGGGGACAAAGATTTCATAAGTGTACAATTCATATCTGCAGTGCACTATTCACTGTATCTTTCTTCCCAAAGAAGACAGTCATGTATGTTCCTTTCTTCCCAAAGGGACATCCAGAGAATGAAAGCACAGGTATAGTCCAGTGCTACTATAAGATTTTATACACAGATATGTGGGTGTAGACCCAGACCCTAGGAGTCTTGGCAAAAGCAATTATATAATTTGGAAACAGATTACTAAAGACAGGAAGGTATCTGTATAAATTAAAATTCAAGCAAATCTAAGCCTTTAAGTAGGAGCCAAATTAGGACAAAGGGCTAGGCCTGCCATTTCAGAAAAGGGAAGTGGAGTGAGAGTGACACAGCCCTAGGTGAGTAACAGGACAGAGAACAAGACTCATTGCATTTCCCAAGTGTCAGGGGGATTTAGGATTGCTAGATTTGCCATGAGCCTCTAGAGTTCAGAGGAAAAGTCCTATAGAAGTATCTCAAGAAGGAGCCTATAACCATGACCATCAAATCAAATCCCAAATACTGCTGAAGAGCAGCAAGGAAAGTGAGGAAGAGTGACAAACAAGTGTTCCCATTTAGTCCATATGCCCCATGCAGAATGAGCTTGCTTTAGAAACTTGCTTGTAAAGTCTGTTTCCTTGTAGGCCACATTACCCTGAAAGAGAAGACTGTGTGCCAGAAAGATGACAAGGGTGAAGAGCTGGGAAAAAACAAAGTCTAACTTTACCTGCTCTGTGGGGGTCAGTAGCTGTCCTGGGAGTCTGTGGCACTGGGATCCATGGGTTCCACTTTACAGAGGTATTCCCCGTAGAGACACTTTTCTCAGAAAATGGTCAAACCAGCAGAGCCAGTGTTTGAAGCAGAACGTCTTGCACCAGCCTTTCTTTCTGCTTTTTGCCTCTACCTGTGTCAACACCATGACCAGTGGCAACTACTTCTAGCTGGCCCCTTCTAGCCATTGATGAGAAGGAGCACTGCACAGTTTCATTACTGGAATTATATGTGTCCATAGTAGGAAAACCTTCATTTTATTAACTTTTTCGTATCTCCCCTGCTGTCTGGGAGGCCTCGAATCTGCCAGGGAGTGTGCCCCTCAAGAAGGGAGACATTGTAAGGATGCTTTTTCTACAGAGAAATTCTATGGTTGTTCATGCTTCTGCAACATAAATAAATCAAATTGTTCTTTGGAAACAAGCAGGTGCTATGGATAGTTTTCTTTCCATTTTATTTTGTCTTGTATCACTGAGCCACATGAGGTTGCAACCAGTGTTGGGAATTTTCACAGAAGCCATAATATGTCTGCATTTGATAAAAACCTCTTTGTTTTGGGTTTTTTTGCGTGCCCTGACATACCAAGCTCTTTTCTTATGACCAGAAGAATGACCACATAAATGACTAGATACAGCAAGAGGCAGAGACAAACCTGTTACGGTCTGATTTTGGAGGTTTTGACATTCCCTGTCCCCTGGACATTTCTTATGCTCTTTGCCTCACAACCACTCTCTTGTCAGCAGTACATCTGAAGAACACAGGCAAAACTAAGATTTCCACCTAATACAGTCAGTAGTTTGACTGTTAGTTAAAAGAAGTTTCTGCACAGCCATATCCATGTTTTATTAAGTATTTGAGAAATTATAAAAATACTAAGAGGTACCACTTAGGCATGCATGTGTGCCTGTGTAGGCAGTAGAGTTTCTAAGCAGTGTGAACTCTGTTTTTAAAAAGTGTTTTTTAAAAGTTTCTTTTAAAAAAAGACAGTGTGGTGTGTAAATCGGCCACTAGAGCAAAGAGAACATTTTCCTTTTGCACTGAGAAGCAGCACAGTAAGCACTTCACAAAACTAGACTGGGGTTGCTATTAGTTCTTTGTGGTAATGCGAGCGCATGACTGAAAGCCACAAAGAATCCTGCAGCAAAAAGCTACATTGCCCATAATATATATTTTAAATTAACATGAAGATCAAGTTCACAGAGTGAAAGTGGTCTTGCTGCAGCAAAAAGGTGTTTGGTTATTATAAATCAGAGCGCTGATCATGTATCTAAGCAAGTAACTCTCTACCACTGAGATAAGTCAGGTGATTTTTAGAAGTATTTTGGAGATGGGGAGCAAAGGCCAGAAACCTGGGATATCCTGTCAAGCCTGCCAATAACTGCCAGAAGGGGCAGGAGCAATGGACAGTAATACAGGGTTCTTTCCAGCACAGCTTCTCACTTAGGCAAGTATCCAATGAACAAATAGGCCTGACAAGTGCTCCAAGATCCCCCAGGCTATGTGGTTTTGCTTCTGATTATGCTAAATTTTCCAGAGATAGACAGTATGCACTAGAAGAGGCATATGGAACAGGACTGGTACCAGTTCCCAAGCCTGACGAGAATGGGCCAGGTGTCCACGATCTCTGCTCCATTCCTTGTGTTCTCTTGAAGTACCTGGGAGGCCTTCAGTTTTCAGGACATGGGCTCAGAACTCCACTCTTGCTGATGCCTGAGCACCACTTCACTGCAAAAACATCAACACCACAAATGTAACAATGGTATATTGTTACCGTTTTGTAGAAGGACTGGGGAGAGACTGTGTAATTTTCACATTTTCAGTGCTAAAGAAAGAATACGTTTTTTCCACTAGCTCAGAATAAGAAAACTCTCTGATATGAAACACAGACAAGAAGAAACTCCTACCCCATTTGAACCCTGCTGTGAGGTTTATCAGCCACAAATCAGCCCCATAACAGAGGCAAGGCAAAGAAGCTACAGGAAGCTCAGCTCTGCAAAACGACAGGGGGTGGAATCTCCCCATCTTCAAGGATCTAATCCACCAGAATAATGGGGTGTCATGGCACAGAAGTGAAGAGAGAACCAGGGCTCTGCTTGCTGGAGCTGTACTGCACAACAGGAATCTGGCACAGGCCAGACTGTATGGTAGACCCATGTGAGACAGAAACAAGATCAGGCCTGAATATTAAGTGCAAAAGCTGCTTGTGCCTTGCGTGAGAGGAGCACAAGTGCAGAGCGCAAGTCAGACTGTTCTTTGGAACTGCTCTTCCAAAGATAAACCTGCTCCAGGATAATTGGATGATATGGCAGACAGAGCCAGAGACCTACCAGAGACCTAAGTCCTCTGGAATTTAACTGTCTTCATCCGTCATTAGGACATCACACCTTACGGAGGAGTAAAAACCCTTGAGAACTCGGTGTCAAACTTAAAAAACTTACAACATATCTTATGAACTAAATATTAAACTTCTGAAAACTAAATACTAAATAAATATCACCGAGGACACAGAGTATACATACAGTTTTTCTGCAAGTGCTTAAAAAGTAGTTCTAAGGACTGCATCCCTTTGTAATGTCTTTTTGTTTCGGTGTGGAAAATATGACAAGATTTTCTGAATATGGTATTTAAAAGCAAATGGTGTCACCACTCACTGAGGAGTTCTGCTCACTGCACCATTGTATGGGAGCCTCGACATCTCATTCAGACACATAATTCTAAGAGCCAATGGCAACTTTTGTCCTAATCTTATCAGTGGTTCAGATACTTTTCTTTCTTTAGAATTAAAAACAATTGCTAAAGAACTAATGACATAAGAATGCAACTGCCATCCTTTGTTGCATTATCAGATTTTAGCTACCATTAAAAAGGCTGTTTATAGTGCCCAGCTTGGCAAAACAGCTATAAGGCTATGAGATATCTATCAAGGTTTTCGGACATCTACCTTAATCTGGATTTCTCTCAGTAATGAGATTGCAAACATAGTAACACTACTGAGTTAGCTCCTGTTTACAACAGAGTAAAAGGTCAGAATGTCAACTACAGGAATATCTGCTATAAAAGGGAGTTAATAACAAATTCGAGGGGTTTTTTTTAAGTACAAATCAGTATTTGTAGGATCATAAAATGGGCTGTGTGTCACTCATAGCTACCACTGAGCTGGACATCCTTGGTCCAGAGGGCTGCACTTGAAGTGAACATAATACTAGGGCTTCATATAGGCTTTGTCAGCATCCAGACTTTTATTCACAATCAGAATTTTTTTTTTGCTTCAATTGGATTATTCTTTGGATACAATCAGCCTGGAGAGAGCCCTACTTATTTCTGTGCAAAAGGATTTTAAAATCTACAAGTTCTAGCCTGACCAACAGTACAAAAGATCTGGCTGGGACAATCTCAGAGATAGGGAACTGTCAAATCCTCAGGATAAGAGTGCAAATGCTCACAGTGCACCTGGTGTAACAATACAAAAATAATAGTGCCTGCCTAATCTTCTCTTACTGCTATCTCTCTTTCTATCATCAGGCTTGTTGGCCCTTGCTTATTTTTACTGCATCTAGTATTTCAACTCAGACATATGAGCTTTTCCGTATTAAGTAATTTGCTTAGTATCTCTGCAGCAGGAGTTTATCTTACATTGAATCAAATAGAGTTTATTCATTTCATGTGTTGCCTGACAACATAATCTAAACACAACAGGTTAGGAGCCAGGGCAAGCACAAACAACCCTCTAAAGCAGCGAGTCTCAGTTTTTGAAGCTGGGTAGCCCATTACACCAGGAAAAATACTGAATTATGAAACTCCCTCCTATATGTACCTTGTGACAATAAAATGTGAGCCTGTGTTCTGGCCCATTCATGTACACTGCATTGAGAAACAACTACAAATTCAATGTTTTATTTGAAAACAATGATTTAAATTACAGATAACAAGTACATCAGAGGCAATGTTCCCCTGATTCAGTTCTGGTTGTTTCAGGTTTTACGCCATGGGGTTGAAACATGAATTCTTACAAATGCTTAAATGCTTAAGTCTTTGGACTTAATGTGAAAAAAACCTCATTACATTGTATTTTGTCACTTTTCTTGTTCTCAAATGTACAGAAGAATGAACTTACCTTACTTAAAAAAGATTAATCTTCACTGGAGTCTAAATGGAGGTGAATGTCAGCATGGATTTAAAAAAAATCTAATAAAACTTTTCAATTTAAGTATTTTAAAATAAACCTGCTTATAATGAGGACCAATTATTATGCCATACCTATTCAAGCAATTACATTAGGTAAAAATCATATAGTGGTACATTCCTTCTCCTACAGTTTCACAAAAAGTAGACCTTCAAAAATACATTAACACCACACCAACTTCACCAAATTCTACTCCTTTGAACAAATAAAATCTTGGGCTCTGGACTGAATAAAGTATTTCATTCCAATGTATCTTCACTCCAATTTCATTTCAATGTATATTTGAAACAGGGCAGCATCATCTCGTGTGACCACAAGGTGGTGATGAAAGGGCAACTAGAGTGGGTTCTTTAATCTACTACGATCACCCACAAGTCAAATATGTGTTACCCCAACCACCTGGTCTTATGCACTGAACAATGAGGAAAATAAGGATTATCAGACACCATGATTTGAAACAGCTGTGAAAGAGACATTTTGGATCTCTGTGAATTATAGCAAAGCCCAGGGGATAGAACGGAGGAAAAGGGTCAGATTTCTCCTCTAGAAGAAACAACAGACCCATTTCTCAGATCCTACTGCTACAATAGCTGAAAAGTAGAGTGGAATGTAAATAGATACAGTGGGAGAACTCTGCAACGTAGATGAAATGTTACATCTAAAATAATTTCTGGTCTTTCAGTATTTCTGGTGAAACAGGAGCTCGTTACACATTTCTCAGCAGAGATAAGAACCAAGGAGAAAAGGTGGCTGATAACTTTGCAGATTCCTTCTCACAGATTGTACAGGTGGTCAACTTTATCAGGTTAAAAGTCTAATGCAACAAGTATAAGTTATTTCAGCTGCCTGGGCCAGGTATTTTTAACACAGTTGAATGATATGAGTTCTCAGATTAGTCTTTTTACTCATCAAGACAGTACCTGTGAAAAGATTTGGTGTATCTGTAGGGTACAGAGCCTGGGCTGAACTCCATTGCAAGTGTTGCAAGTGTTCTCCAGTGACTTTTGTTCTGTTTGTTCTGATCCTTCTGGACTTAAGTTTAGATCTTTGATTCTCACAGAAATCAAACACTAATATGTGCCAAAAAACCTCAGTGATTTCAAGGCATTAACTATATATGCCATTTCATACACAGTCATTCTGTCTTCTAGATGGTATTACTGAACCAAGGCTTGGCAGGGAAAAGTTGGGAAGCTTGAGCTGGTCTAGGTAATGAAGTAAATATGTGTATCCCAGCCTACCCTGAAAGCAAGCAGAATATTTAATCACAGAAGATTTAATTCTCTGTTCAGACAGTTATTTGGATCACAATAATATATTGAAAAGGTGGTCTGGGGAGAAAACAAAGCTGCCATACTCCTGCTGCATACTCACTGAAAGCCACGCCAAACTCATTAGTAAGCTACTGTTGGTATTTATAGCTTATCAGGGTAAACAGTTCCTTTTTGCAGAGCTCAAATTGTAAGTTGCCATTATAATCAAAGGGCACAGGGTTCAGAAAGACAGCCCAAAGTGGGAAGCTTAAAATGCTGTGCTCAGTAGCACACCTTTGTCTCATCAAAATTCAAGTTGCAGCATTTCCTGGGTTTTAGTGCTGTTTCATTCTCCTTTCAGCATTTTTATCCCAAAGCGTAGCTACAGCAGTTTCTAAAGAAAGAACAGAGCAGCATGAGGAAGCACGTCCCCAAATTACAATTTTTGAGCTTCCGGCTCACTGGCTTTTTCTTCTTACTGTTCAGACAAGCTTGCCAAGCACTAGGGTGTTGCAAATGTCAAATGTCAACACTTGTATTCACCAATATCTAGTTTAAAAATTTTGACCTGATTAAAACATAAAACCCCAAATTTATTGTCACTACCATCGCTGTACCATCATGTTCTTTTTTTCACCTGAAGTGTTGTCAGTATTGCCAAGTTGCCAAATTAAGTGATGTTTGGAGTTCTGTGCCACATAGAGTCGTATGGTTCTGAGATCTCATGTTTTAGCCATTGTTGTTACAGAGCAAAACCACCCAAGCAAATGCTGTTCTTTTGCAGTGATATGAATAGTGGACAGCAAGCTGAGAAATTATTTTTCAATTCTCAGCGATGTCAAGGCTCTGTTTTCCAGATCATATAGATGCCATACACCACCAGTGTGGTGTTTCCCTGTGTCAGACAGGCCTTGTTTGTTCCGGTGTAGCAAGCAAGGCTGATTCCTAGTTTTACATTGGTATCAGAAAAAATGAACTGTTAGGTTAGCAAGTCTGCTTACACGGGAGAAGCCCATGGGTTATCAATTTCCAGTATATGCATCCCCATCATAGTATAGGCATTGTATGTATGGAATATGTGTAGCCTTGGGAGTGGAGCTTCTCTGAGACAGAAGCAGTGTTTACAATTCACTTATAAAAAGAAAAGGTGACAGAATGAGCCAGTAGCAAAACTGCAAGAGAGATCTTTACCTCTGGACTATCCTGAACCCTCCAGATCAAGTCTATCTTCCTCAGAAAGTGTCAAGAACAGCACCATGGAATCAGGAAATTCCATTCTGCATATTAAAATAATTGAGACTATCAGGAAAAATCAAGGCTTGATGAATAAACTGACCTTTCTGGAGTTATACTAGAGATTCTTTTGATTTACACATCTTAATTAAACCAACTGTAACTGAACTATTTTATGCCTAACACAGTGAGATGGACTCAACTCACCTGATACCAATTGAAGGCACGGAAGGGAAGTAATTTTACATTAGCACATAAATGGGCCGTGTACATCCTTATCACCAGATATTGCTGAAATAAGAAAGCAAGCAAGCCTGCATAAAACATAAATCATGACTTGTGGTAAACATGAGAAATTAGAACAATGCAGTCACAGTACTGAAACAGGTACTAGGCTTTATGTACTGTCATTTAAACCAATACCTCACTCCTGAAGATTAGAAAATGTCTTGCGCCTTTGAATGATCTGATGCTGGACTTGAATTTCTTCAATAGAAATAGAAATAGAAATGTCCATTCTACTAGAATCATCTACTCTTACCCTTACTGCAAAATAAGACAGAAATAACTGCCCAAAACCACAAAATCAGGCAGAAGAATCTCCTGCTTCTTCCTACCCATGTAGGATCTGTTGCAGAAAATGAAATGAACGCCTCTACACCCTGCAAACATCTCCATACACCAGTTTCTTTCCACTAACTTCCACTGACTTATGTCAGAGAAAAATTCCCACAGATTTCTCATGTTTTCTTAGTCCAGGTACTTGAAATAATGGAGGATAGATCATATACAGCCTTAGTATTCTGTGCAGCCACACTGGGGATAGTAGACACAGCACATCACGCAAAGCAGCACCAAGGTTAGTCTCAGACTAGCTGAGCTAGCAGACTTCCAGGCCACATCATTGGAGTGCTGCAAAGGGTTTGCAAGTGCAAAACTTCCTCCTTCATATCTTTAGTTTGCTTATCCTGGGAGATCCTTAGGGAGCATCTCCACTGGAAAAAAAATAGCCTCAGTCTCTGTTGTCAAGTGAAGATATCCTGTCCATTCCTCAAGTCAAGTATCTAAGTATCTAAGGAATCAGAGAAGTGAAACATCTTCCTGTTTTTCAGGCAGAGCCTTAACAATTCCTCATTTCTTTGAAACCTCCTGACCAAAGAAAAGAAGGGCAGACTCCAGTGCTTTGGACCTCCAGAAGAGAGGGGAGTTAGGCTTCATCTGGACATTCCTGCCCCTTTCCTCTCATAAAACATGTGTCAGTTCCTCCGGTCCTCTGAGCCACTTCCTCCTCACTTTTCACTCATCTTCTCTCAGAGCGCTTTTGCAAGTAAGCCCAGTCTTCCTTGAGCTACCTGGAGCTGTGCTCGAAGGAAGCCTTGCTGAGAGGTAGGCTAGAACACAACCACAATGAATCACAAAAGGAAGTTCCTAGGCATTGTGACCTGCTCAGGATGCCTGCATTTTAAGGATCTTAATGCTGATTTCAAGAGAGCCACAACATTTCATCGCAGCAGGAGCTGTGTGTTCTCGCTGTGTGTCAGTGACCCAGAACTGGCTCCAAGTAAGCTGACAGGCCACTGCATTGCATTGGGTGGACTCCCTCATGCCCACTGAGTTGCACACACAAGTTGCTGTGCCCTGGCTTCGTGCAGTGCTGTGCTGGCTTCACTGCACAGCTTCTCTGCCTGAAGCCAGCTCAAAGCCAGCCCAGGAAGCTCTGCACTGTCGGCATCTGCACAGCATGGACGGGGCCTGCAGAAGCTGTTAGGGCAGGACTCCTGGGAGTGATGGGAAGCAGAATTTCAGACTAGGCTGCAGGGAGGTCTTTAGTACTTTTATCACGTACACTCAACCCCAGGAGTACTTTGAAACATGAGTAATATTTTATTTACCTACACACGTGTATAAAGGGTCCACAACAGCTCTGAATTCAAAGTCAGGTCCCCAGGTTTCAGTCTTGCTATTTAATGTAAGCTTCCCTGAAGGGAGAAGGACTCTGGGAATGTGGGCTTCACCTCAGCCTTACCTGCCCTCCAGTAGGAGTTGTGTAAAAGGAAGTCTATTCTCATCAGGACTTTCAGGTGCGTGGGTGTTTCTAGGAATAAGCAACACCCAACCACAGAACAACCAGGAAGAGGCTTTATAAGCATATTATACCACCTTGCTGCCACAAAAGTGATACATTGTATCTCCATAGCCAGCCTGCTGCATTATGCCATTCTACTAGGGGACTTGCCATGTGGTGGGATCCATGGGCTAGGAAATGACCACTGTACACTGGCCTTCATGATGAACACAAAAGCTCAAATTACAGAATCTGCAATTGCAAATATTCAGACCATCAAATCTGAGGCAGACCTGTCAATCATGTTCCTGGTAGACTGGATGAGCTCTGTTAGAGTCAAGAAATGGAATAGCTGGAGGAACATCAAAGTGCATCAGCTAAGTAGATAGAGAAGTTTTGCATCTGCCTACACAAGAAATGATGCTATGAATACTTTCGTTTTCTCTTTCACGTACCTCGATATGCAAAATTAAAGTATTTGTTACAGAATATGTCAATAAAACTTATGAAATTATTTTTCCATTGTAACAAGTTCTAGGTTCTAAGACAGGTCATCAAAAGGCAGGAAATTCACTGACAAGTGTGACACACACTGCAATCTCTGAAAGAATGAAATTAGTTTTAATGCCCTATACATTGAACAAGGCCATTGCATACTGTAACCCAGCCTTAATTTTACCTTCTTGACCAATTGCCAGACAAAACCACTGTATCACCATTGCTGGGGTGAGCACTTCCTCTGTGACTGAAACAGATCTGTCAGTACAGAGAATCATGATCCTTTCCCAAATCCATTCCCAGCTTCAGAGATTTACTAATTTATTTGCAGACAATTGAGCTATCTGTATCTTTAGGATTCTCAGCTGACACAGGAAGAGACAGCAGGGAGAATTCTCACATGGAGAAAGTCATGGTAGCTTCGTGAGAGGTGAACAAAATCGGGCCAGCTTAAGTTTGTACCAGATGGGGTTCCAGCACTCTGATATTCATGTCATCATTGGAAACTAAGTTCCTGGAACAAATTTAATTTCTGTCTGCACTTGGTGAAAAAGTTAAAAACCAGCTTTATAGTTCCTGCACTTCTTGTTGAATTAGTTATTAGCATGGAATCTGCTGTCAGCAAGGACTTTAAGCTGAGTAAAACCACTTCAAACAGAGCAGATCACAGAGACTGCCAAATAATATCTGATGACATTTATGATAATTAACATAAAATGGCTCTGCAATAACCCACACTGAAAACCACAGGCAGAGCCTAGATCTGTGCTCTTAGAACTCAGAAGACAGGGAAAGTTCAGTCTCCAGCAAGGCTGTGAGGATTCTTCATAGCACCTTGAACAAACAATGCTTGAGTTTCTCTGCTGCTGTGTGGAAGCGGGCACTTACTCAAAGCGTATCTTTATCATGGTTGGCAATGTCTTCATCCTCAACTATGTCTTGGGCTTCAGCTTCAGCTATCCCAATCTCTCCACTTTTCTTCCTTTACATTAAATGCACACTACATTTCTAATTAATGCAACTAACAAATCCTGACAACTTTCATTCCTCTACATGCATTATTTCTTCATCTAGGTCATCCTCTGTCCCACTCTGGCCTTTCTCAGGATCAAATGTGGCAATCTGATAAAGTTCCCACTGACTGGAAAAAGGGAAACATACCCCCCCACCCCTTTTAAAAAGGAAAGTAATGAAGACCCAGGGAAGCTACAGGCTGGTCAGTCTCACCCTCTGTGTCTGGCAAGATCATGGAGCAGATCCCTCTGGAAATTATGCCAATGCACACGGAAAGCAAGGAGGTGATTTGCGACAGCCAACCTGGCTTCCCTGACAGATCTGAGGGCCTTCTGTGACAGGTGAGGGCATTGGTGGATGGGGGAAGAGCAACTGATGTCATCTACCTGGACTTGTACAAACAAAGCACACGACACTGTCCCACACAACATCCTTGTCTCTAAACTGGAGAGGCCCAGACCACACGACAGTGGATAAGGATTTGGCTGGATGGTCACACTCAAACAATGCAGTCACTGGCTCAGTGTCCCAGTAGAGACCAGCAATGAGTGCCACTCCTCAGGGGCTGGGACTGGGACAGTTTAACACCTTTGTTGGCTACATGGACAGTGGGACTGAGCACACCCTCAAGTGAGTTTGCCCACAACACCAAGCTTTGAGGTGCAGTCAACACGCTGGAGGGAAGGGATGCCACCCAGACGGACCTGGACAGGCCTGGGAGCTGGGCCTGCGCAAACTTCATGAAGTTCAACAAGGCCAAGTGCAGGGTCCTGTGCCTGGGCCAGAGCAATCCCAAGCACCAACACAGGCTGGGTGGAGAATAAATCAATAGCACGCCTGAGGAGAAAGACTTGGGGGTGTTGGTGGATGAGAAGCAACATGCTCTTGCAGTCCAGAAAGTCAAACACAACCTTTTGCACACAGCCAGGACGTGCTTGGTTTTCTGGGCTGCAACCAGAGCAGTGTGGCCAGCAGGGAAAGCAAGGTGATTCTCACCCTCTGCTCTGCTCTGGTGAGACTGCACCTGGAGCGCTGCATCCACCTCTGGAGCCCACAACATAAGAAGGATATGAACCTGCTGGAGAGAACCCAGGGGATGGACACCAAGATGATCAGAGGGCTGGAACACCTGTACTGTAAAGGCAGACAGAGAGTTTGGGTTGTTCAGTCCGGAGCAGAGAAGGCTCCAGGGAGACCTTAGAGCAGCCTTCCTAATGGCAACCTTCTAGAGAGCTGGAGAGGGACTTTACAAGGGCATGTAGTAACAGGACAAGGGGGAATGGCTTTAAACTGGAAGAGGGTAGGTTTAGGTTAGCTATAAGGAAGAGATTCTGTTCCATGAGGGTAGTGAGACACTGGAACATGTTGCCCAGAGAAGTTGTGGATGCCCCATCCGTTGAAGTATTCTGAGGGCAGGTTGGATGGGGCTTTGAGCAACTTGATCTAGGGAAAGATGTGCCTACCTATGGCAGGAAGGTTGGAAATAGATGATCTTTAAGGTCCCTTCCAACCCAAACCATTCTAGGACCCAATGAATTCTATGTCATGGGATCCCAGCTCTCAATGTGTAACTTGGAGAAAAGGCTGCTGCAATTACTCATCCCTTCTTGTGGTAAACTTCTGTTTTCTGTCATGACCTGCTACACACTTCTCGTATCTCGCTTCCCGAGTTCTGCTGCTCTCAACCAGAAAGTTGCTTCCAAAGTATCTTAATGACATCTTAAATAATTCTTCCCTACCCAAAGTGTTTAGCTGTCTAATTTTCTGGTTCTGAATTAATTTGTATAGTAAAGATCTTCCATGATGACAACTTAAGTTTGGACTTCTCTTATTTAGAAGAGAGTTTGCTCTCTTCCAAAATCTTCTCTATCCCATTGCGTCTTTTATTTTCTTTATGTTTATGCAGCAATCTTGTATCCAGTACGCTACAAGTCTGCACATTTTCTACATCTTAATATCCTCTTGTCTTTGCATCAGATTTTAGCACTACTTCTTTTACATTTGAGGCATGACACTGCTTAGATTTTGCCTGTTTCTCTCTCCAGCCTTGTTTCTTTTTACTTACATAAACATGTCTTCTTCTTCTCCATGCCCTTGTCTAAAATGCAGCTATGATATCTATTCACATGCATTACTAATTCCAAGGTCAATGGTAGATACTCAGTAAATAATCCAGTGTTACTGTGAATAGCACATCGAAAACCTCAGAACAGTGGAGTGTCATAATCCTATATTGAATTTAAAAAATCCAGTAGATAAAAATATACAGATCACCCTCCCACAAAAAGCTGTAGTCAACGAGATGATCCTGGGACCAAGACAATCCAGCTGAATTTGTGTCTTGCATTATTTTCTTTATATGATCATTATCAGTCTTTCTTTTACTTATTTACATAAGACTTTATTCACACTCGTGTGTTCCAGTGAACATCAGTGCAGACCATTTCGGAACACCAGTCTGATCAAACAAAATTACCAGAACATCAGACTGCAGTCATCAGTACAGTTCAAACATGGTGTGCAGTCCTAGCGCCTGAGCAGTTCACTTCCTGCCAGCTTTGATCTGTGCTCTGTCTTTTCCTCTTATGTCTCTGTCCTCACTGCTAATTATTCGGACTTGTAGCTTTCAATAGCTGAGGCTTTTTCTCTACCACTGCACTGACCCACAGATTTGTGCTGGGGAAATGCTTGGCTCAGGAAAGGAGAGGGTACCCTGAATCTAAAATTATATCAGTCAGGAAGCGGAGAAACTGATACAGTATTATTTTAAAACAACCCACGCAAGGGTATTCTGAAAAAAACAACCCCCAAACATATTTTTCAGTGAAAGATGTGGGCGACATTCAGATTCTGTGTTACTTCTGGTGACAAGTATTTAAAATAAACTTTTCATTCTGAAACAGCTTCACCCTTTCCCTCTGAACAAGGGCAAGTCTCTTCTACATTCTGATTGCAAGACTGTATTACCTGTCCTTAACCACAATAACTGTTGTTTCCATTTTTTTATTCACGAACAAGGAATAGACAAAAGCATCTTAAGAAAAAGCTAAATGAAAATCATCATTTCCCTTCAAAATAATGAATTAACCTTATATTTTTCAGGTTGTTTTTCCTCAAAGGAAATCTCAGTTTCTTATTTAAAGGCAGTATTTTCCTGCGGAAATTTTCAGGAAAATTACTATGTTGCCAGTAGCAGAGTGAACCACAGGACGCTGCAGCTCTTAATTCACCCCTTACAGGACTAACATAATACACACATGTGCTTTACCCAAACCCTTCTCATCTACACAAAACTCCTGCCGGTCCTATTTGTGTTCCCACACTGCTCAGCATCTTCCCCATGGTACCAACATTTATGCTGCTTTATGCTTCCCATTTCTTTACTCTCACCACACCCACAGGCTGGCTTCTCTCTTCTCTGTAAAGTATCTCCATCTTTGCTGGTACAAAAGTCAAGGCACTTGGTGAAAAAATTTGTAAAAGGAAGGAACCTTATTAAACTTTGAAAACAAGTTTCTGTGCACAAAGAGTGCTTCATTTCTTTACAGCTTCTAGTACCCATAAAATTCGTGTTGCTTGGGGAAATTTCAGCACACAAACTTCTCCACTGCTGCTCACTGGAAAGCCCATCCTCTGGGATAACACATTTAAGGAGGGGGGGAGGAAATGCCCAAGCGACCTCACATGGCAAAAGCAGTGAGAATATGTGAAAGAAACAGCCCTGCAGACACCAAGGTCAGAGAAGCAGGGGCAGGAGATGCTCCAGGTGCTGGAGCAGAGATTCCCCTGCAGCCCATGGTGCAGCCCATGGTGAGGCAGCTGTGCCCCTGAAGCCCATGGGGGTCCACACTGGAGCAGAGATCCACCTGCAGCCCATGGAGCAGCCCCCCACTGGAGCAGGTGGATGCCTGAGAGGAGGCTGTAATCCCATGGGAAGCCTGCACTACATTAAGGGCACATAATACTGGATTTTTTTTTTGTTTTAGTCATCCAGAGAAAAATGTAATTTCAGTTGTGCCAAAAAAGAAAAAAAATTGCTCAATTTTTTGGCTTTTGTACAGATATCTGACCCCTTCAAATTAGATCAGTTTCTAAAGAAAAGCCTCATTTAAATATGAAGTATCAGTGTTTCATTTCAGAAACATTTACTGTTTCCTTGTTTCCTCCAGAATGAGACATTCTGCAATTTTTCTGGAAACTGTCTCATATTCACAATTTTTTTTCAGATTCTGTAAAAAATGCAGTTTGGATTTGTAATATTTTAGTTGGCAGGGGTGGGGATGGAGTAAGGGTACACCTACAACTTATTTAAGAGTTCACAAGGCCTGAACTTAAAAGTTCATACAAGGCTATGTATATATATGAGAAGTGTAGAATTCCATGTGCTAAGGAGGTACTTAAGAGAGAAATATTTGAAAATGTTGCTTACAGAGAAGATTTAAGACTGCTTTTTTTTTTTTTGAGGAAGACACGAGGAAGAATTTTCTTGGAGGTAGCGCCAAAGATGTGATAAAGAAGTAGCAGAAGTAAAAATGATGAGAAACATGAAGAATAAGTTTCTCTCTAGTTTCCCAAGACTAACATTTCCTTTTTGATGTTAAACTCAGCATTGAATAATGTCCTCTGCTTTTACTCTCTCTGAACTCTGCTGCAGGGTTTATCTTCACTCATCAGCCTCCTGAGCAGAGCCAATGAACGGAAGGCAGAACTGCTCAGCCTGCTTCCTCAGCATTTGCCTGGGCTCTCAGCACAGGAAGCTCTGAAAAGTACTCTCAAAAGTCAGAAGGAGGAACCTCTCCAGCTTTGAGGAGCCAGTCGATCAGGAGCATGCACAGCTAAAGGAGAGGCATGGGAAAGGGGGAGAGGAAACACTGACACTGGCTGCTGAGGATGTACTGGCAGGCAAGAAATGCTCCCCGTGACCACAGTTAAGTTGGTGGAGGGATGGATGGAGTGATGGAGCTGCCTGAGCCATGAAAGCAGGAACCAACATGAAGATTGCTGGGAAGCCCGTGTATGTTCTTGTGCTGCTCACCATCACCATGGTCATGAGATTATCAGGTGAGTCTAACTGGGACCAGCTGGCCATTGAGATGTACGAACAGGAAATGTGCATAGCTCCTTTCTTTCTCTATAAGCTATAAATCTTTCTGTGGCTTTTATTAAATGCTAAAATTTATGAAGCCAAATTAAGACATGCTTTTCCAATATCCACTCCTGCTCCTCTTTTCTTAGTGGTCACAAGGCTGCAAGGCATTTTCCCTGTGACTTCCATGTAGGCAACTATTTAGAGACCCTTAGCTGGGAACATAAAATCTGTCACAAATAGCCTTTTACTGAGACCTCCAAATCCACATCATCTGAGAAACTGATCCTTTTGACATACTAACAATATGCCTGGGAAAGAGTTTGTGAACCTGAAGCTTTTGGACATGTAGTTTCTACTGAAGAGAGGCTGCAGGCACTCTGAAATAGGTCAGGCATCTCTTGCATCTTTTGGAGAAGTGGAAGGTCTCTGATGCGCTGACAGAGGGGAACAGTTTCTGGAATTTCATTCTAAGGGGCGTGACCGGTATCAAGATGGGAAAGGCTTTCGTGCCAAGGGCAATGGCAGTCCAAACCTTCTGTCTTTTAGTGTAGTTGACTTAGTTTTAATGCAGCTAAGCTACAGCAGTTAATGTTTCCCACGTACTGCTCATTTGCATTTTTAGAGCTTGTGCTCTTCCAGACACAATGCAGCAATCCAGGGGCTTGATAATGGAACTAGGGATTTGAGGAGCAGTTCCAGGAACTTAAACTGTTTCTGTACAGGAGGAAGGAGGCAGATAGGTCCATGAGATCCAAATATCTCTGAATAATATGTAACGTGCATGTGTCCATTCCTATTATGGACAGATAGAACTAAACTACAGGGACATAAGTTACTTCATTCCACTTGGTCAGAAAATAAAAATATCTCCTTTGTGATATTTTAAAGCAAAACAGATGCAGTCGTTGTTGGCAGTGATGGAACACCCATTTATAATATGTTTGAGTGATAATAAAGGATCCCAAACAGTTTACCTCAGTGCTAACCGTTGGAAAAAATTTAAATACTTCATGATCATTATTAAACTTTGGATCACTAACATTACAACAGGCACACCAGTGGTAAAAAATCTGTCCCTATTCTGTAGGCAAAGAACTGTCTCAAAAGAATACTGAGAAACCTGCTCAAGTTCATACAGATCAATTATGGTAGCATCAGTCTACATTTTTGAATACAGTTGCTCAAAAAATAAAGGAGTGTGGGTACACGACAGAATGTTGAAGAAAATGGAGAGACAAAGGGGAATCCTACTGGCAAAAATTATTTTTAAAAATTCACTTTGCTGGAAATATTAAAAAAAAGTCTAAAGCCAAGAAGTGGGGGGTTTTCACCCTAAGGTATTTGCATTTTAACTTCTTGGTGTCTTGGTTAATGAAATATATTGCCGTTCAAAGAATGTAGAAAAAGATGTTCCATTAAAATCTTATTTCACACCTGAAACCTCTTCCCCCAAACCCGCTCCCAATAAAAAGCAGCCCACATTTAGGAGGTTTTTAGCTAGCACTGCTCCTAAACTTGTTTCCTTCTATATTAGGGTGGCTCTTCTGAGCAAGATCTAGTGGCAAGGGGTTTTTTTTCTTCAGAGATCACAGGCTAAATGTGTCAAGCTGATCCAATGTGCGTATTCTGTCCAGATAATTTTAGTCTTGTACAGTGTTGCAAGAAGCTCAGAAGGAACTGTGTCCCCCCTTCTGAAGACTAGAGCAAGCTACTCTGAAAGAAATAAAGTAATGGAAAAACTGTTGTGTGTAACCAGACTTTATCTCCATTAACATTTTCCTTAACATTTCCTTAGCGTGTTGTTTTTGTGTGACTGGGTTAGTTTTTACCACAGCAGATGGGGCAGCTTGGAAAAAAGGCTGAGGTTGCTTCATAATTGTCATACCTAGATCTGCCCTCAGGTAGAGTTGGATAATAGGCTACTGAAGCTGCAGGGGCATGATCCATACTAAAAATCCTTTTGTGACAATCCTCAGTAGTAGCAGTGAAAAAGACTCAGCATTAAAATATTTTTGGTAACGCTCTGAAAATTTCTCTAGTTTAACTAAGCACACACGACACCTCAAGTGGTTGTGTACATGCTCCAAAGGAAAGTGGTAAGGACAGGCAAGATCTTCCATGAGAAGTCCATGCAATAAATCTCTTTTTATTGAGATTTGCAGCATTTGACTGGGTAAGTCCTGCCTCTGTAGATGTATCCTGTGACAATGGGTATGTCCAAGTGCTTCACAGGAAGCTGCAAGAAATCCATTATCAGTATTGAGATGTGATTTTCCACGGTCGTTCAGTTTTATCAAGAGTGAAAAACTGAAGTCAGTGGCATTATGCTGGAATTATAGAGTATGAGGTGAATAAAAATAAAGTTGATTTACAGAGCAACCTAGCTATAGTTCAACTTTGCCTGCGTACATAATTTTCTTGAATGCTACTGCTTTCATTTAGTTTCTTTCCTTAAAAAAAGTGGTAAATTCTTTTTCACTAGGCTACTAGTGTTTCATTGCCTTTTGACTCTCTCTGTCCTAGTATGTTTCACTGCACCTGTCTCTGTTGCCTTCTATTCTAGTTTGTGGTGGAATCTTGCTCCAGATAAAAAGAATCATAGCCTAAAAAAAACCTATTATGGTAAACTTACATTTGTCTCCATGTTAGTATTTCTTTGCTGCTCCTTTGGAACTATGTGCTGGAATCATTCTGACTTCTTTTACCTTACTAAAAACATCTGAATCCAAGCAGCCTGTTTTTCTCACCCAAATTCTTAAAAAAGAATTCTGTACTATTAAATTGAGCAAATATTTTCTTAGAACACATCTAAATTGCCATAGTACAACCTTCCAAGCACATCCTTATGAACCAACATTTTACTTTGCTGTGGTCCAGACGCACTGAGCGTGTACATGTCTGAACACATCTGCTTTCAAAAACCGTGGAAAGAAGGAAGTTCAGTCTTGCAAGCTGACCACATACTTCATGACCTACAAAGCAAGCAGATTTTCTTTAACTGTGAATGCACTTCTCGAGACACATGCTACTTAAAACTCACAGCTGATGTATTTTGTAGTTAGAGGTACAATCATTCATAAGAAAAAAAAGCATAGAGGATTTTCTTATGCTGCCTTATCTTGGTGTTGAATAAGAAAATGCTGGGATGAAAACTACCGTGCTAAAGATAAGCACTAAACAAGGTATGACTGAGATTTTAATCAGATAAAAGTGAGGTCATAAGATGGTTTTCACAGCAGTCCCTTATCTGCTCTCTGCAAAGAGTGAAAAAGAAGGCACACAACCAACAGTTTGCAGTCAATTATCTATTTTTGTTTAGAATAGCAGGAAAATGCTGCTTAAGTGTAGTGAAGAGTATTTGGTTTATTTTTCTTCTCACGTGGCCTAGAGTAAAAGGCCAAGATCAGCACGCAGAACAAAATATAAAACAATCTGTATCTGTTTTTACAGTGAGAACTGGAAGGACTTTGTTACACGTGGTGTCACAGTGCTACTCTGAAAAGCAATACTACCCAAGGCACTTTGACATCCAGTGCAAATCCCTTTTCCCCTCATCCATTCCAGCTCACATTCTGCAAGGAGAAAGATCTACTTACGTTGCACAGTTCAGAAGGAGCAAAGTTCAACATTTACAGCCAGACTGATATATGACAGCTTGTTAAGTTCAGCGATGATTTATTATCAGCTCAGGATTTGGCCAACAGTGTTTGTTCTCTAAACTGCATGACCCTGACACATCATTTAAACACCAACTAATTTCTTCATTTAAGAAGTGTACCCATCCTTTTTTTTCTACACAGTCGTATTTATATTGAGCCATAACCTATTTACGTGAGGATAAATCACTGAATCAATGGATCGAATTGCAGTGATGAAATTAAATTGCCTTTTTTTTTGCAGGCATTGTATTAGAAAACCCTTTTCATAAACAATTTGAGCACCAAAACAAGCACCCATTTTATTGAAAAGCTGGTTTTAATACTGATTGAGGCATGGTTCTCTATTCTACTTTCCAGTCAAAATTTGTTGTACTACCTGTTTTTATTATTATGACATTTTTAGCTGCTGAATTTCAGCACACATCTACCATTCTACTCATTGAGGTCAACTGGTTCTTTTTGTTTGACATATCAATTCTTTTCATTAATAACACTGTATTCTTCCTGCTTTCAACAAATTTCCTCACACAATCCTGATACAGCCAATGCCATTAGTAAAAATGTTAAACGAAACTGCAGCAAAAATCATCAGCTGAGAAACATTATCAGCAAGCTACCTTAAACCTGGCACCTCCATTTAACTGCCTTTTCTTTCTCTCCTTAACCCAGTTCTTTATCCATCATATAGTTGTCCCTTTATTCTTTCAGCTTAATTTTTTTCAAGAGGACACTCTATGAAACATCTCTACCTAAGTGAGCTTTAACATCTTTTCATTGCCTTCAAAATCAGCTGTCTTGATAGACTGCTTGAAAAGATACTGGAGAAAGCTTAAGAGAATTGAAAGATCATAGAAAAATTACACACTAGGAACTGGCAACTGCAACGGGATATTCCACCTTGAATGGGAAGACTGAAACCTTGGGATCGCTATTGAGTTCCACCAGTGTCCTCAGCCCTCTGAAACATATAAAGTCACGTTGAAGCTTGCAATCTAAAAAAATCCAGCCATGCCATGAGCACTTCATATTGTAAAACCAATGACAAAGTGTGTAAGGTTGCTATTTCAGCTTGCATGAAACAGTAAGAAAGAGTGACACAGTATTGGTGGCAAGAAAAATACTGCAAGTGGCATGGTAGTGGTGACAGAAAAGAAATGTGTTAAAAGGAGAACAAAATAACAATTTGAGTATGAGGAAGAAAGGAGTTTCTGAAGATAAGGAAAAAGCCTAACTAGAATGAAATGAGAATAGGACAACTTTTCAAGGAATAATGATAAGTATGGATAAAACAGTGTGAGTGTGAAACTAGCAATAAAGATATAAGTCTTTTAATGTGTCCGTTTAAAGATACATCTGTGCTGAAAAAGCTGTGATCTCAGTTTCAAGAAACAGAGTCGTATGAGCTTAGGTCAGCTATTTAATGTATTTCTATAATGAAAATTAAAGTAGTCCAACTACTTACTACTCACCCGAAACACAGGGGTGTTTTTCAGCCTACACTCCATCCTGTGCTGTTGTGACTGTGTTTTCACAGTCACAAAGCTACACTATATAAGAGTCTGTCAGTATGTTAGCAATTCCTACCCCAGTACAAAACACTTCTATTTATCTTTCATTTCATTCTAGACAAGCCTTGCTGAGTGTCACAGGAACTCTGTGGCAGTAGAGGGGGAAAACAGATGCAGAACACAGACTATTGTATCTGAATTCTTCCAAGCGTCCGGTGCTCCCTTTTTTACTATGACTTGCTGTGACTCATATGCTACATTCATTCCAAGATACAGTTAGTCATTTGCTGTGGTATGATCATTGTTTCAGTTCATTATATCTCTAAGTTTAATATCTGCAGGGGGTGTAGGGGGAAGATCCATCAAAATGCTCTGGTAAATTGTTACTCTAAGAAATAAAGAATCAGTAGGATGTCTGAGAAATATGTTTGAGAAAGTAAAGCAGTCTCTTTATAGTGCAAAAAACTCCTTAACAGTTAAATTTTGCAAGAGGCTGTCATGGAAATTAAGGCAATAAAAAGTTCTACTGTGGTTTAAAACCTGCTATAAAGAATAACAGAGGCTGGAAATCTTTTGTGTTTGAAAGCAACCAAAAGCACTTTCAACCTGCGTAGCTATCTCTGATTTTGCAGTGATTCCCCTCAAAAGTTTAGTGGCTTCACCATCAAATTTTCCTATTTTTAAAATCTTTCTTCTTTTAGTGTGAGAAAGTCTCTGAGAAACAGGAGAAATGACTAAATAAGTGATACTGCAAAGAAGCTAGTGCAACTAGTTATTCATGAGAGCTGTCAAACACACTACATAAACCACACTGAAAAAACGGAGCAAAGTCTTTCCCCCAGTCTTTTCAAATTACGGTAATCTTACCATGGCAACAATAACCAGCACATTTTTGAAACACAAACGTGAACTCCTCAACCGAGTTTGTTTTTTCCTGAGAGAGGATATGTCCATTTTCAAACATAAACGTGGAATCTGTCATTGTGTTGGAATGTGCACTCAATGCACTGCAATAGAGCTTGAGAACCTTCTCAGACATGGCTTGAAGTCTTCTTCAACAGTCAAGGAAGACAATGAGGGATGGCATAATTAGATTTCAGAGGCTGGAGTCAAATTGGAGGACCTCAGTCTAAAGGCCTGCTACTGTCAGATGAGTCTCCAAGGTGAAACCTGTCCACAATGGATTTGCATTCTCAATCAAAATAAAATGGTTCAGCCTGGTGCTATACAGAACTCCCAGAACCTGACTCATCTGTTTTCCACATCAGTGTGACAGATAGCACATACTCCTGGTTGCCTGAGCACTGCTCTTTCTGGTTAACAGAAAAAATGATTGCTGTTTCCCAGAGACAACTAATTTGTGAAGAACATGACTGAAAATAAGATGTTATTTACAATAAATATGTGGATATACGACCCTTCATTTCATCTCCCTTGTGTGCAATGAAATAGTTAACAGTGCTGACATTTAATTACCATCCTACAGTTAGCCCTGCACCGAGATGAACTTGATAGCTCACACCTCTTCACATCACTTGTTCTCTGCAGGCCCACAGAGGATGAGGCCTTTTCTGCACCAATTATCCCCTTTTTCAGCCACAGAAAGGTGTCAGTTCAGTTCAGCTGTAAAATGAGATTTCACCTTGAGAGATGTAGCCATGCAACATGCTGGTTTGTTTCTGAGCCTTTGTTTGAGAAGAGAAATGCTGATGTGGATGCCATATATCTGCCCTAATGCACTGGTCATAAACCAATCGGTTATCACAGAGGAAACATCAGCAAATGACTTTTAACCACTTTGCAGCATGAAAAACCATTCCAGAAAACAGTGGTATGGTGACAGGTCTGAATTAAAACACTTGCAGCATTGAACCTTTCCTCTTTAACAGAATGGAATCCTGTGATGGTTTCCATCCTGTGATGGCAGGGATAGAGTTAATTTTCTTCATAGTAGTTACTATGGAGCTGGATTTGTGCTGGAAACTGGGCTTACACAGAGCCAAAGCCTTTTCTGATTCTCAAACCACCAGTGAATGGGCTGGGTCCAAAAGAGGCTAGGAGGGAACAGAGCCAGGACAGCTGACCCCAGCTGGCCATAGGGATATTCCAGACCATGTGGCATCATGCTCAGCACATTAAACTAGGGGAAGAACGAGGAAGGGATGCTTGGAGCTATAATGTTTGTCTTCCCAAGTCACCATTCTGCATGATACACTCCTGCTTTCCTGGAGATGGCTGAACACCTGCCTGCCCTTGGGAATTCCTTGATTTGTTTCGCTTGTGTGCATGGCTTTTCTTTACCTATTAACCTATGAGTTTTCTCACCTTTCTGATTCTTTTCCCATCCCACTGTGGGGGGAGTGAGCAAGAGTGAGCCAGCAGCTGTGTGGGGCTTTGTTACCAGCTGGGATTAAACCACAAGAAATACTTCTGTTTGTTTAGTTCTCCTGCAGAGTAGACATATGCCCTCTATGTTTAGTGAAATTCCCAGAGGGAAGGGGAGATTGTGTCTTCCCTCAGAGCTGCTGAGTACATATCCAAGAGCGCAGGCTGGGGCAGACATCATAAGGAGGACAAAGAAAGCAGATCAAGAGACCCTGGCAAAGGGGTTGATTGGAGCAGACCCACAAGAAGTCATTGAAGTGAGGGAAAAGGAGCTCAGATGTGGTCATGTCAAAAATGTGCAGCCTGACAAGTCAACAAAAGCTTGTGAAGCAGAAAAGAGGACTGAGGGAAAGAACCTGTTCTTTCGGGGTAGAGGAAGCAGAGGAGATTTATTTTCATGTCTTTTATTTTCATGAGTATAGCCAGCAATTCTGTGTTCCCTGCCGAAGCGTCCTTTTCTAGCATATTGATTTATGTTCTAATAAAATGTACTTTTAGATACTTAGATGGCTTTTGGTATGCTCAGAGGAATTAGAGAAAGCAGAGTATGTCCAGCTTCAGCCCAACATGAGGTCCTAGCGACATCTCCAAACAGGAGGAAATGCTAAGGCTGACCAGGAAGGACAGGATAGGGCTGAGGATAATTTCTGTTTAAAGAACAGCCTTTGTGCTTGGGGATCCCGTAGCTATTTACATATTAACTTTGGGGAATATACATTTTGGATTGCTTCTAAATAAAGCTAACTCTGCCATAAAAACTAGCAAGTTTTGACATTTCCTGAGATTATATTTTAGCTTGAGATAGAAAGTTCATCAGAAACTGGTATGAAAATTGATGACATTATTCTTCATGGTTTGGAAGCTCCCCATCAAGTATCATCCAGGCCCAGCCCTATTTTGCTTGCAAGTCACTTCAAAGTTACTTCAGAAATACAAATTAACCAAACCTTTAAGGATTTTTGGCAGACACATTCTTCTGTAAAAGAAATCAAAAGATCATGTTTCCAGCAGCATGTACAAAAAAAAAAAGCAAATCAAGAAAGAAAATTCACTATTAATATTTACACTAATGCTGCTTAGCTGCACTCTAGCAATGAAAGAGGGCAGTAAAGTAAAAACAGTTTAACCTTTTATATTAATAAGGCATCTTTGCAAAAGTAGGAAGCTGTGTGGATAGGATAAGCAAGAAGATTTTTTACTAATAATCTGCCATCTGGGGAAAAGCTCTTGCCTTACTAAAAGCCTTCTGAATTAATAACAAGATGCAGGGGATTTCATTAGCCTTCTACAAATTTTCTGTAAACCTAAACTTGTATTTAAACTTGATTCAGCAGATTTTAAGCTGACTGATGTGGTTTCTTACTTGAAGTGAATGGTACCTGATTCATTCAGAGGAGAATATGACAGAAAGGCATGGCAGAAAGCACCACTTTCACTGCCTCCTTCTTTACACCCTTGAAGCATGAACTTTTACACTACAATGAGCTGCTCAGGAGATGCTGAGTTGAAAGACAAGTAAAATGATGCTGCTTTAATATGTATATGAAAGTGTACACAGTTAAATATGTACAGCTCTGTCATTCTTGCTCAACGTTTTCAAACATCATCCAAAAAAACCCCAGCTCCAACACATGGGCTTGTTTGAGTGCTTGGGTTTGCTTAGTCATTTTCAGATGAGGTCAGCCATACTCTGCGTGACTCGGAGCCCTGAGGCTCTCAGCAACGTTAAACTAGGAGAGGAAACACTTTGTTCTCCAATTTTCAGAGACAGTCATTGAACTCATGCAGAAACTACCATGAGACAAAAGGCTTCTTTCAGTTCCGCTCCTGGTAAAATCATCTGAGTCTAAAACACGAGCCTCATTTCTTGGAATGCCATTAAGGAGAAAAATACTGGTCATTTAAAAACACTGTGATGCAGTGTAATAATGCATCACAAAACACTCTTAACAGCTGAAGTGTCTTCACCCAAAGGATACTTAATGCTCAAAGCGAAAAGGCAAAAACTTTTAAAGGAATATATAAGAACTTAAAATGCAGTGAGCTGTGTTCATTTTGAAAGTCAGCAATCATTTCCCAAGAAAACAGTCACACAGAAGCAAAAGTGCTTGAGCTGGAATGGTTCATTTACCTAGATTCAAGAAGATAATGAGGTTTCAGACAATATTATTGAGGTAAAACCAACTGTAGTTTTCTCAAAGAGGCTAATAGTAATGATTTGACCAGTGATTTAAAGTTGATGCTCATTAAGACCACTTCCTATAGCATTGTGAATGTTAAGGAACTGGGCTTCACATTGTGCTGAACAGCAGAGGTAATATAATTCCAGACCTGGGTAGGGGGTAGCAAAACCCAACAAAATCTGGTCTGGTACCATGGAGGAAGATTGACAAGGGTTGGACTAAATTGGACCAAATCATGCAAAAATTAAGTCTTCTAATTCTTTGCATATTCCAGATGAACTTTCAATTGCTTCTTTAGTATATCTGCTTGTAAGGTTTGGGGAGGGGGTTAACATTTTTGGAATAACTTGTGAAAAACTTATTTGTCAGTACCAATCAGATTAGTTAACTCTAGATGTCTGTCCAGATTAATGCATGTTTTGAAAGTAGTACTCTGATTTTCTCCTCACACACAGCTTTCAGAATGTAAAACCATTACTCAGCCCAAGGAAAGAGCAACTCGTGTTCCACCAGTGACACAGAGAACTGAGAGATCAGTGGTTTACAGTCCCAAAGTTTAATGGCCACCTACTAAAAGAGGAAATGAGTGAAGTGGTAAATACAGGTTTGTTTGGACTACAGCTATGGGTATTATTCCTGATAACTCATTAATTGTGAATTTTCACTCACATATGTTGTGAATTCTAGGGATCGCTTGCTTTTAATTTCAGTGGGAGCCAAAGGACACAAAAGTTCCATTCCCTCACCTACTCTTCACAACCCGTGCCTCAGACTCTTATCTGAGTCTCACAAGTGCCTCACAAAAGAGGCTGCCTATGTACACATGGACAACACTAATGTACATATAAGACAACCCTGAGACATAAGGCAAAATCCTTCTGATGCCTTCAAAATCTAGAAACAAAACAACACACTTTCGAGACAATATTAATATAGGAAGTAATATAAAAGCAGGTATTTAATTGGAGGCATCCAGGTGCAAATATGGCAAAATGCATATATGATACAGGAGTTCTACAATTTTATAAGTTTAACAAATTAGCATATTTAACAATAGTGTCCAATTAGAAGAGCAGTTAGTTAAGTAATCCCCCCTTTTGGTTCTGCCCCATTTGGAGCACCACCCCACCCCACCCTGAGTTTCTAGACCCATATTTATTATGTCTAGGATACATGGTGAAAGAAAATAAGATGTCCTTGGCTAGAGGCAAGACTAAATATTTCAGGAATGTAGTGTAAAATGTGTTAGAGTGTTAGCTTATTGTTCTAAAATGTAGGGGGAAAGGGGTAGGAAAAGTACTGGGAACTACAGCCATGTATTACAAATCTACAAAGCCACAAATATATGAAAAATATATAGAAAGCTTAGGCATCACTTTCCTCCTACACAAACCTCCATCACTGTTATGTACGCCTGTGTAATGCCTGAGAAGTGGAGACAAGACCTTTGCCCACAGTGTTGGATTTTGTATGAATGCAGAAGTAAAAGTTGTTTGCTTTGTTGGTAGCAACAGTTCCAGAGAAAAGCCACCATCATGTGGCCAGATGCAATAGTCGTATTTCTATATTTTCAGCCCTGTGAGCAACTCACTGGAGGATTTGCTGATACAAGCACACTCTTTGGATGCTGAACTGCTTAAGACAGTGGGCAGCAGTAGGGTCCTCCTCCAGTATCCAGTCTTATCCACTAAGATGATCCTCAGTGGGAAATTTGTTGAGAGTATTGTGAGGGTTGGCTGTGACAGGCCATTGGCTCCATAATCCACAGCTGTAATAAGAGATGACAGACAATGTGCAGATGAGCACAGCCACGGCCTCACGCTGGTGTGTACCACTGCAGATGTCTCCTTGCAAAGTACAGACCCCAACTCCAAGACTATGACATCCCTGGGCACTTTCTCACATGTTCTTTTTTTTTCTCCTCAGGGAACAGCAGCGTGTCAGTGACCGTAGGTGACAGCTCAGTGCTCACCTGCCCTCTCAAAGGAAGTATGACTATGCTAACATGGATAACAAGCCCCAAGGCTGGAGGCCCCTGCTCATTGGTATACAGGGCTGATAGGAACGTGACAGAAGGAAACTGCAGTGACAACATAAACTTGACCTTCAGACCAGGTCTGGCTCCTGCCCTTGAGATACGGCAAGCAGGAATAGCCCAGGAGGGAAATTTCACCTGTGAAATGGCATCAGTAGAGGGGGTTTTCCACACGACGTACCACCTGACCGTGCTGGGTAAGGACGGTGCAGTAAGAAGAGAAGCCTTTTTTAAAAAAAAAAGCTAGAGAGGGTAGGTGTAGATTAGATATTAGAAAGAAATTCTGTACTGTGAGGGTAGTGAGGCACTGGAACAGGTTGCCCAGAGAAGCTGTGGATGTCCCAGTGTTCCAGGCAAGACTGGATGGGGCTTGGAGGCAACCTTGTCTAGTGGAAGGTGCACCACAGGATGCATGGCAGAGGGGCTGGAACCAGATGATCTTTAAGGTCCCTTCCAAGCCAAAGCATTCTGGGATTCTATGATTCTTGGTGGGACAAACTGTCATGCATTCCATTAATAATATCTCCATGTCTCCTTTCTCCTTATTTCCCAAAACCTTTCTCCCTTTTTCTGTTCCCTTTTCCACTGTCTAGTTAGAATTTACTTCTGTGAAGCAATCTCCCATGTACACAGAGGATATGAATGGCTGTGGTGAGGCTCACATGAAAGGGGGAAAACTGTGCAAAAGGAGGAAAGAGACCTAGTCTTTGTCTCTTGTGGGTTGGGCCCACATTGCTGCAATGGGATGGGATGGGATGGGATGGCACCTCCAACCTTATCCTCCTCTTTTCACTGGGTTCATTTTGGGCGGGGAACAAGAACAGCCCAGCCGTGCCAAACTAATTCCACGCATCTCCCCTTGCCGGTGCTTTGCAGCCCCCCCCAGGCCGAGCCTGTACTGTGATGAGCAGGGGAGCCCCGTGTGCGAGGCAGCGGCGGGGAAGCCGCCGGCTCAGCTCTCGTGGGTCCCAGAGAGCAGCTCCACTGCAGAGGAAAAAGGCCACGACAACGGGACAGTGACTGTTCTCAGCAGGTTCACAGCAGGTAGCACCGGAGGGACCAACATGACCAACGTGACCAACGTGACCACCTGCATGGTGTTCCACCCAGCTGGGAACTGGAGCCAGTCCATAGCCCATTGTTCCCCAGGTGAGCTTCCCATTGTGTGTTTGGTGTTCAGAGCCCTGTTCAGCTTCGTCAGCTCTTGTTCCTTCCAGGAAGGGAAATCTCTAAGAGATGTAGAAAGCTTCACTGAAGTCCTGCAAAGACAAGGGTATCATCCCCAACTGCCTTTGCCCAGAAACATCATCAGCATGTTTGTGTTCTGGACACTATTTCCTAATGGTTTCTTCCCTAAGAGGGATATATATAAATGTTGTAGTGTTCTTTTGGTAGTGGAAATGCTTTTGGAAACAAAGACAAAACAGTCATGATCTTTGTGTTCAAATAATCACTTTCAGTGGGAATATCAGCAATTTTTTTTTTTGGATGCAAATTTAAATGTCATTGTAAGAGAGAGAAAGAGAATCAACTCTGGTGTGGCTAGCAGAAAAAAATAAATTACTTCATTCCAAGTTGTGAATGTCTGACACTGCACGACCCTTGGGTTCCAGTCTTTGGTTTTCTTGTTGCTTTTGAGAACTACACATGAGTACCAAGAAAAGTTGAGTCCTTGAGAGGAGCTCATGTGTGGCTTAGTGAAAAAATATTCTGTGTCCACTGTGGGATCTACTTTTGTGTCTGACACAGACTCCATTTGTGTTTCTCAGCAAAGTTTCATTACTGACTTTCCCTTCTGCTGAAGGACATTCTATTTCTTTTACAAGCATGCTGAAAATGTGTGTATGTGCTAAAACAACTTTAATCTTCTACTGAAATAGTACAGAAACTGAGAAGTAAGGAGATATAACTGACACTAACTCTTTGTGTTTAGAGAAAACCAACTTTTTCCTGTATGCCTGCATCATTCCTTGTGTTCTGATCGTTATCATCTTGATGGCTGTCATTTACTATTTCAAGCTCCGCAGTGATAGGTATGTATGTATGATAAGGTGCTTAGGAAATACTGTCTAGTGCTAGAAGAAATTTTAAAGTACTGTTTGTGTCTTGAAATCATATGATTCTGTCAGTCTGTGCTGCTGTGAATAACTGAATTAAGTACATGAAATGTTTCTGTACTGCAGACACTGTGCATTGCACACATCTTCATAGAATAATGCACCTGAGTAAAATATAAATGGGAAGGAGTTGGCTGAGGATGCTCATTGCATTGCCTGCTAAAGGGGAACTCTTCATTCTGATAGGAATCTGTGAGAGTAAAACTTCTTCAGATACTGCAATAGTCTGCCAGTGTCTCTCTTAGTTAGATCAGGGCGTTTGTTCTGCTGCCTAATGAGTTCTACTAAATGCCAGAGGACTGAGCAATGCCAACCTGCCATATGAACAGAAGGGACAGCAGATTGTATCTGTATTTATGAAAAAGTTCCCTGGGTGAAGCTGGAGTCTAGCCCCTTTAGGATTTCCTATGAAGAAAAAAAAGTAGTTCCAAGGAAAATCTACAGAAATCATTTGTGCAGTGGAAAGCTGAATTAGCACCTGTACTGAAAACCTCAGCTATGTTCCTTATTTTCCTGTTCAGAAACTGTTTTTCTCTCAGGCCTTTTCCCTCTGAGGTGAAGAATTAGTTCAATACAATTCCACTAACCACAAAATGTATTTCCTTACAGAGGGCTTTGATTTTAATCTTTTGCTTCCATTTTATGTACAAGCTCCCAAAAACATGAGAAAAGACCTCTTAAGAAAACTAGGGTGCTGTAATTTCAGGATCAAAAGTCCTGAGAAACATGAGAAAGCTCTACTCTTGAAGAGATGTAAAAGAAATGTTTCATAAGTTTTTGATCAAAGAAACCAAGATGTGATCCAGCCAAACATGCTTTAATACTTGTTTTCTTTTTCACAGGTCATGCCACAAAACCAAGCCTCCTGAAATTGCTGCTACACATTCCCAACAGGTAAGGAGAATGATGCAAATTAGAACATCACCAAATCATGGATCCTCTGATAGCCCTGGAAACATGATCAATAAAGGGAAAACATTAGATTTTTACTCTCTGCTTTCAGCAGGTACTACCATGTCTTATATATTTACTCTTGGCTCTTTATAGGACAAAACAAAGCTTACCTTCACCATAATTTTGACTTGGAGCAAACACTAGAGGTGTGTTCCAACAGCACTCAGCTACTGCCATCCTTTAATCTTAACAAGCAGTGAGTCCCAACACATTTCCCTCGTCATATCAGATACTCTGACCACAATCGCTCTCCAAGTAATAATCAGGAAGGGAGGCAATAGCTTGGGTTGAGGAATATTAAGAAAACTATTAGTGAACAAGAAGATTAAGCAACAAGATTAACAGATACCAAAAGAAAAAGAATACCTCTTTTGGTGTCCAGAATGATAATGTGTGAGTTTTGAAGGCCACTCTTTATCTTGCATGGTCAATCCACAATCAAAGAACCAATCATACTCAAGACAATGGAAGGGGTGCTGAGCTGCAGACTGGGAGATATTATTGGATTCCCTGTGTTGTTAGAAGCTTCCTGTAGCTGAGCAATTCATGCGTCAGCTCTGTCTCTGTTCTCTGCTGCCAAATCCAAATAACATCATCTCTATGCAGACCTTATACTGTATGCAGTCTTATATTGTATCTGTGCACCCACAGTATACATTAGGCTCAAAATCTGTCATCAACTTAAAAAGATGCTTCAGTTTCTGAAGATATTTAGTCAATTCTAGTTATTACTATTCCTGCTGTTCCTACCTCCCAGTTGTTGCTGACAGACGCGGTTGCATTAATGTAAAATAATGGTTTAAGGACCAGTGTTCTTGCTGTCATGTCACATGACTTTTATTAGCATGTCTGTAGACTGAAATTGCAGACCAATGGGGAATGAATCGAGGTCAAGACTCCAGCATATTATTTGCTCTTTCTAGATAATTAGAACCTAATACAATTCTTTTTTCAGGCCAAAATAAGTAGAGCAAAAGGGGAGAAAAAGGAGGCAAGTAAAACAATACCTTAGCTTTACTCTCCAAATCTTTGACAGAAACAACAATCCATGCACCTAGGTAGAAAAAGCAATAGCATTGTTTCTTTCTAATTTAGTTGAAGAGGAATAAATATGAAAGCACTACTTTCCAGTTATTTTCTTCTGTCTAGATGAAAGATTTGCAGAGTCTTGCCAAACCAAACTCCTCCTTGTGTTCACAGTTCTTGGTTTTGTTTTGCTAGGATGACGCAATGGAAGTGGAACCTTATACTACTTATGTGCAGAAGGAAAATGTAATTTACAACTCAGTGTCTGATCTGACAGTGGGGCAGAATCTTCCACAAGGCCTGTGTACATAAACATGAATGATTCAACAACACTGGAAAGGGAAAGAGATACTTTATAGAAGACTGCTTATAGAAAGAAACTTCTCAGCGGATTTCTTCAGATTTTGGGGCAGCATAGATCACTAGGTTTGTTCAAACACCTCTGCTTGATGATGAGTCTATAGTCGTTCTTTTTCCCCATTTTGCTTTCTTCCTTGGTTAAATGTGTTATTCCTTGGGAAGATGTGACTGACCACACAGCGTAGTTTTCCCTGGAAACAAAGTCGTAACCAGTCTTCCCTTTGCTGTTCTTGCTTCGGAGATCCTAGTTTTGTCAGTCGCTTGTAGTTACTTTGATGCACTTGACACTATGATGACACATTTGGGAGACCAGAGGAGTGTTATGTCTGAGCTAAAACAAAACACTCTTCCACCAACAGCCACTTTTTTGTAATTCATATGTTAGTAACATGTGACCTGAGTACTGATTATTACTGAATACCTCAAATAGCAGAAGATAATGGTAGGGAAAACTTAGTTTTGAAAATGGAGATAAGGGATAAATTTAGAAGGTCATCCACTAAGAAAGAGACTGCACTAGCATGACTAATTCACTTGTTAAGTTCATATCCAGTATTTTGAGATGCCATTATGGGATGTCATCCAGAAGAACCTGGACAAGGGTGAGAAGAGGGCAAATGGGAATCTCATGAGGTTTAACAAGACCAAGTGCAAGGTTCTGCACCTGGGTTGGGACAACCCCTGGTATCAACACAGGCAGGGGGATGAGCAGATCGAGAGCAGCCCTGCTGAGAAGGACTGGGGGTGGATGAGAGGCTGGACATGATCCAGCAAAGTGCACTTGCATCCCAGAAAACCAATGGTATCCTGGCTGCATCCAAAGCAGCGTGGCCAGCAGGGGAGGGAGGGGATTCTGCCCCTCTGCTCTGCTGTGGTGAGATCCCACCTGCAGTGCTACATCAAGCTCTGGAGTCCCAGGACAGGCAGGACATCAACCTGCTGGAGCAGATCCAGAGGAGGCCACCAAGATGATCAGAGGGATGGAGCACCCCTCCTCTGAGAAAGGGCTGAGAGAGTTGGGATTGTTCAGCCTGGAAAAGAGAAGGCTTCAGGGTGACCTAACTGCAGCCTTCCAGTACCTGAAGAGAACCTGCAAGAAAGACAGAGATGGGCTTGTACAAGAGCGTGTAGTGACAGGGCAGGGGGGAACGAATTCAAACTGAAAGACAGCATGTTTAGATTAGATATTAGGAGGAAGTTTCTTTTCTGTGACGGGGGTGAGACTGGAAGATGTTGCCCAGAGAAGCTGTGGATGCCCCATCCCTGGCAGTGTTCAAGAACAGGTTGGATGGAGCTCTGAGCAACTTGGTCTAGTGAAAGGTGTCCCTGCCAATGCAAGGGGGACAGGAACTAGATGATCTTTAGGGTCCCTTCCAACCCAAACCACTCTATGATTTTGCGATTTCCACTAAATACGTTCATTCTGTGTTTCAGATCATTGGTATGATCATTTTTCCATAAGATTCTATGAAGATATGACATTCCTGTCTTTCTTAAGAGTATAAGCATTAAGATACTGTAAAATAATTGTTACTCAAAACCCATAGGCTACTTTTACCAGAAACAAACATGAAATATTTCACAAAACAAAACAAGTACAAAAATATCTTCTATAAATGTGCAATAATGTACAAAAGGGTAAAATGCTTGCTAATTGTAGTCATATTTATTTTAACTACCACTATTGAAGTTGTTTTTCATTTGTATGTCCAGATATTTTACTCATATTCTTTTCAATGTACTTGCAAGTTCACTTTTTTTGCATGTAAATTAGCTTATATATCTTATTGTGTCTCATTTTGAGGTGACTTATTCTCACCTTCACAAAATATCCTTTATTAATAACTAAAATAAATTGTCCTCTGTACAATAGCAGTTCTCGAACTTTTTGGATTGATGCCTTTCTAGCTAAAAAATGAACTGACTTTACAGTAAGAGTAAAGAAATATATTTATAAACATCTGTGGACTGCCTCTTATTTGAGTATTTTGAAAGACTGACTAGGTACTTGGTCTGATTGTAGCATCAGAAGAACTGGATTTTTCCGTCTGAATTGACACACATTACTAGAGCTTTCTTTTGAGCTAAGCTCCCAAGGGCTATGACACAGTGCTTGGAAAACAGATTTCTAAACTGATTGTAATTCCTAAATGTATTACTTATGTAAACTGATACAGTTGGTTATTTACTCTCACTCTAGCAGCTATGAAACAGCCACTCTTGTCCAGGTGCTCTCTGCATGCAAGTATTGCTTTTCTCCATTTCTGCATGTCATTTTAGACTGGAAGGGATCAAAGCTGAATATCAAGCAGCTACAAACAACTTTTAAAGGAACTTTCATTTCCAGTGACTGACCAAGGAAGAGAGACAGTCAACACAGGCATAATCCTCTGAAATTCCCCACTTAAAATAGGTGTAATACTGACCAGTGATCTTTTTTCCCCACTCAAAAATAGAGTGCCATCACTTCTTAACACTTTTTCCTGTGGTCTGGAAAGTGGTTTATGTTGTTCAATGTTCATAAATGGGGTTAATCAGTTCTTGAAGGTAGACTGTTGCCAGTTTATAAGCAATATATTATACTTACAGAAGTGTATCACCTGCTAACCTGCTGTCTAGCTGTAGGGTTTTATGGTCCTTCACAGGCCTGTCACACTGGACTAAATCATGTACGTTCCATTCCTGGCCGTTGCTAAGTTTCTAATTGGTTGATTATTTTCTCTGTCCTTTAGTTTGTTCCACATTCAGACCTGCTACGGGCAGAAAACAAGATTTTAGTTTGTGACTGTAATAAATAGTATTGAGTTAAGAGTCTTATGTGTACACACATATACAAGTGCATTTTTCGTCCTTAGCAGCAGGGAAATCTAAAGCAGAGTCCCTTCATGAACTCCTCTTTCTCCGTCAGGGTGCTTGCTGCTCCCCTCTGCACTGTGCTGCTATTGTGGTGCAGACATCCTCCACACAAGACTGCTGTGCTGGCTGTTTCTTAGCAGTTGGGCCAGCCTGCCCTCTAAACTCCCCAGCATGTTGCAAAGTCACAGGAAGAAAGTCAGCAGCTTTTCAGCTCATCCCGTACAGAAAGGTTTTGGCTTTAACCACATTTACCAATGCTGTATCTCGTGCTGCAACATTTAATTTTGGTAAATTTGCATCTCGCACTTTTACTGCTATATTTTATCTTCACACGCATGTTTCAGTCTCCTGACAGTTTATAACTGCCATTCCTGCTCTAAACAGGGAGTTAATAATCACAGTTATCTTAAGACTGTAGAGAGTCCCGAGCACGCAGCTCACACGCACAGCACGTCAGCAGATTCTCTGCTGCTGTGCGTCCACAGAGTAGCTGCTCACCTACTCTTTAGGATGGCAGTGGAGTACTAAAAAATGGATGCACCAAAAAATGGATGCACCACAAATCCTGAGACTGAACATAGCTTCTGTAAGTGCATCATTTCCTGGGCCTCCCTAACTGGAAATAGTTTCATGGGAACAAGGTCAAGCCCTTCATCACCCATCACAGTAACATGTAAGATTTGGTTACATTGCAAATATTAGCAGAAAAGTCATTATATCATCACTTACCCACTTCAAACAGCTTTGCTAATAACGGAGTCCAGTAAAAGTGGTGTTTCAGATATTACCCTGTCTCTGTATCCCAACAACTTTCAGGATTTACAACTGCATTCTCCTTCCAGTACCCCCTACTCATATTTGTTTGTTTACTGCTTACAGCCTAGTTTGTAACCCTGCTGTCCAGCATAACCCTCTGGTTCAGTGTGACTGAAGTACTGCTCAGCTTACTTCCACTTATGAATTAAAATGGCCTCAGGATCTTCTATATTTATCCTAGAGGTTACAGAAATTTAAGTTTTCGTGTTAGAGCTGGATGACTTTCACAGAAGCATTCTCCCTCTAGATATAACAGAGATTTCTTCATACAAATCTAAAGAATAAGTGTACTTACACAAATCTGGAGAATGAGTGTATTGGCAAGAGAATGCTAAATAACCTTTTTCAAAAATTCCAATTTATTAAAATGAATTTTTAAAAAATCAAACATCTTTATAAGCAGAATAAAACCTGATTCATATTTGATTGGTAGGGAAAGAAAATTGTACAGTGCATTTAGTCATAACTAGAAAGAAAGGTAAAAAAGTACATTTACATGGAAGCTGTGCAGTCAGATCAAAACCTATTCACAGAAAATATTGAGCAAAGAATTTTCACTACTAAATATATTTAATAATGAATATGTAAGAAAGGCTTCCACAGCCTAACCTGTTCTCCCTTGCATTCACCACTGAGAAATCTTTTCTCTCTGATGGATTAAAGATGACAGCTATTTTTGACCATGTGTTAAGTTTAAAAATAATTCACCTCATGCTTTTTGTCATTTACCTCAGATAGCACTGTCCTGAGTCAGGAAACTGCATAAACATACAGAAAGGTACCTCATCATTTTTATTCAATATCTTTGCTAAACCTCTTCAGTGACATCTGTCAATAGAAATTGTATTCTTAAGGGTGTGGCCATACTGGAATTATTGCTAATTAGTATATACAGACTGCCTTCTAATTTCCTTATGGTCCCCATCATCTGCCTCTGTCAGCATTGCCCTTCAATATATGCTTAAAACTTTAGGCATTACAAGGCAGATGGTATCTTGAAGTTCTGAGTTTGCAAAGCACCTTGAATAAAGGGTTCCTAATTCAAAACTAGGGATCCAACACCTTGTGAAAATACAAATTATAAACAAAATCTGTAAACCAAACTGAACAGGAAGCTTGTTTGCTAAGTATTATTATTTATACTAGCCAATTCACTCCAGGAAATACCTCCTGCATAAAAGCTTCCTCACTCATCAAGACACATGAATTTCTCCATTAAAAAATCTGAGAATCACACCTGCTTCTGTCCACAGTATCACAGGTACTAGATGCAGGTGCTAATGCTATGTAGCAATATTCCAGCCTTTGAGCCATCAAACCCATAACACTGCATTTTGATGTGACAGTTTTCCTTTTCTGTAAGGGCACATTCTTATTACACCATGTACCAGTCCTGCTGTTCTTCACATTTATTCACTGAACTCCAGTTGTTATTATGTAGGTGTTAGCATTACCTTTACCAATCAGCAGCTGCAAAACACTGGTACAGAAATAAGCTCAAAGTGAGGAGATGCACACAGTGAGCTCTCTTCTGATAGCATCAACGTGCTTGTTGCAGAGTAGTTGGGACTGACTCGTAAAATGACTGTAGCAGGATACCTGTTAAGGGAGGTTATTTTGACGGCCTATTTTATCTTCAGTTATCTTGATCTTCAGCCTCCCACAGCTGTTCAGTAAGGCAGAAAGTGATATGTCACTGTGGTAAATTGTGGGAGAGAGAGGAAAAGGGGAGTTCACAGCTTTGCTGCACGAAGTTATAAATTTGTTTATTCTTTATGAAAGATTCAAGGGTTTTTCCCTTTACTTCAAAGCCTTTCAGACACATATTTTTTTCTAGCTTAGTATTTTCAAGTATATTTCAGTATATTTCATCCTGGGAATAGGAAACATTCTGTCTATATCCAAATGAAAACAGTAATTCAGGAACAGATTATGACCACTAGATGACAGTTTTACCTCACCCTATAAAAAACACTTCCACAGGAGAAGCATTAGTTCTCCAAATACTCTCTTATTAGATTTGGGATTGTAGTGACTCATTTTCCTACATTTAGAGCTTAATTTGTTGCAGAATGTTCTCACAAAAAGAAAAAAAAGTAATTTTCTTGTGCATAACAACATTGAGAAATAAGACAATTAAATGGAAAACCAACAAAAATAACACACTATACACCAAGAAGCTCATTAAAACCTCACTGGACATTTCTCCATGGTATACACAACTCTCAAATGCTCATTGGTAAATAGGTTCTGAGGGTATAGAGAAGAGAATAGGGAAAAATTAGTGGGATCTCTAGGGCTGGCATTGTAAAAGGCAAATGAGGGAGTGATTAATGAGAATTCAAAAGACTGCAGATAGGAACAGGAGTTCCCTTCCTTTTTCAGCACTCCAGCTTCAAGTGAAAAGGCTCGTTCTTCTCCTCTTTATTTTAAGTATCAAAACCTGTCTGGCGCCTGGGATTCACAGAGCAGCTGACTCCTCCCTGCAGACCCCACTGCCCCCAAACCTCCTTGGCTACTGCTTCAAGACAGGAAGTAGGTGTGTGAGAGGTGCTAGCAGGGAGCCAGCAAAGAACAGGGATGTCTGGGTTAGTTAGTCCTCTTGCTGGTAGGTCCAAATCCACAGATTTGCAGTAGAAACCTTAGGAGACATCCCATGCCTTCAGTAAAATTCATCCCCTCAGTTCCACAGATCCCTGACCTCAGTATGAGTAACAGCAGAGCAAACCATCTGGTCCAGTGGTTGCTCTATTCGGAAAACTGATCCTTATACTCTAGACAAAATAAACATCTGAGGTCAGCTTTGTCCAAATTTCCTACTCCTCTCCCTTGTACGTCCCTCACCTGTAAACCACAGAGTCACACAATTCTTGACAAGGTGGGGTCCTTTAGGGTGTCCATTGACATCACAGGAGAGTTGTTATCAACCTTAATCTCCATCTTTCAGTTTGGGCAGAGAAAAAGGAAATGGGTGAGAGATCACTGCGTACCAGCCCAACGGGTAATTGTGATCAAAGCCTAATGGAAAACACAATGGAAAAAGCACACAGTGGTCACTTTCTGCTTCCATGAAGGGCTAAGCTGGGGAGAGCCATGTAAACAAGAAGAGTTGATGCTGGCCCTGCCTATTGAATGTATGACCTATGTATTACCCCTCTGCTATGAGGGGCCTTTCTTTCTTGAGACAATCCTATGAAAGTGGCCAAGAATTTCTGATCACAGGGAAACATACACACCCCTCAGGAACATTTATTTCACCAGCCCTTTGACTCTTCCCCTGCACCCTTATGGCTCTCTCACAGTGAAAACCAGGGACCAGATACTATTAAAAGTCTGCATCCCATCACAGTCACACACCTTAATTCCCTTCACGTTTCTCATGAGTGACCATTTCATATCCTCAGTTCAACTCACCCCTCTCTGCAAGCACTCAGAACTCTCAATACTGAAATGCTGATGAAAATGTTGAGTGCTGCCAACATGAGGCTCCTGTATGGTCACATTACAGACACGCTGCGGATGTCTGAAGACATGCACACTGGGCTATATAATGTGAAAAGCTGTTTTTCCAAACAGAAAGCAAACAGATGTCTGGGCATGGACTTGTGTGATCCATCATGCTCCTTGGCATGCTGTTTCAGGAAAGGGAAGTAGGTGGGTGTGAGGTTCCAGCAAAGAACAGGGACATCTGGGCTAGCTGGTGGCACCAGCATAGATCTGCAGAAGAAACTTAGGGGAGGTTATATGGAGACAATTTATAGACGAATGACTGTAGTAACATGCCTTTTAGAAGTATTTACCACTGGTTGGGTGCAGTGCAACTGCCTCTTTCCAGCTCCAGGACCTCCATTTCAGGAAAGCAACTCAGCATATTACAAATCCGCTATCAAGGATTTAGGGAATCCGCAATCTGATTTAGGGAATATGCAAACCAGGATGCTGCTGTAAATGTAGGAACTGCCACTGCCACAGCAGAGCAGCATGGGAGGCGATAAAAAAGTTATTTTTAAAAAAACATAGTTCCCTTTACCTTGTTAAGCCAATAAGACTCATGTAAGTAGTCAATCATGGCTCTCTGGGCTTAGTATCAGTATTTTAAGAGCAGCCCAGAATATTGTAGCAGACAAATAATATTGCCTTGCCTGTCAGTAAATACTTCCTAGCCAAAGATCTTGCAGCACTTTACCATTACTTCTAAATTTAACTTTATTAATCTGCTTTGAATTATCATCAGTATTTTAAAATTAAAATCAAAGTATCATCAATATTTTCAATAGACAAGAATATAAAGGGAAAGAAGGATTCCGTGATTTGCACACAATCACCAAGAACCACATTTTGCCTACTCAAAAATCAGGACAGATCTACTGCAAGAGTAAGTAAAAATCTAGGGCTGGCATTGTAATGGTCTAATCTTAAGGAAAGATTAGACTTCCTTAAGGAAAAAAAAAAAAAAGCTTGTAATACTTTAATAATCAAAAGCCAGTTTCTTCACCTCTAAAAGCCTCGCTTTTCCCTTGAGTAAAAGGGTAATGATACAGATCTATTTTGTGACATGCATTGTCTTCTACTTATGACAGATATTGTGTAACAACTAAGTATTGCTTTTATCATCAAAGCACAGCCACCTCTGAGCCTGAACACAGAAAGCTGAGAAAACTGAAAATTTGTTTAGAAGTCACAGAATAGAAAGTGAAAATTTTATCATCAAATTGAAACTGGCAAACTGAGTTTAGATGGGCAAGCTGTCCTTCAGCCCCTAACATTTGCACCATGTCACAGAAGAGTGTATAATATCCTTCCAGAGAATAATCTTGAGAATTTTAATGTCTTTTGGTATTTGATTTAAGATGTCACTTAGCAGCGAATAAATCACTGTCTTTTGTCTATTTGCTAGGCAATGCTTTCCACAGGACACTGCTTTTTGTTTGCTTGTTTGTTTTCCTGTGGTGTCCTCGCTTCACACTGACCAGTGCCCAGCAGTGGTTTAGCGGCACAAGCTGAGGAGCTCCTGCCCTGGAGTGGAAAGGTTACACAAGACTCAGCTGCTAACACTCCCAAGGCTCAAAATCTACAAACACTGCCACGTGTATGTGGGGGTGGGAGTGTGGATTTCAAAAGAACTAAGAAAAAACCCTGCAAAACCAACATATAGTATTGAGACTTTGGTTGTTCATCATCTGCTTTCACTTACTATTTCAAGTTCTATTGCACCAGCTGACAGTAAACAATTATTTTTCCTTTTTCTATCTGTAAGCATACAACAGGACACAGAAAATCACTTAGATGGCCACATGACAGTGAAAGAGAGCTTTAAGGAACTAAAATACAGTAGGACTACCTTGAAGAATTTTAGGTATTATTCCAGGTAGATATATGCTCTCCTTGGTTTACTCCTCACATGCCCTCATCAGAAGGAGAAGAAAGTTACTTTTGGGGGGTAAGGAGGAGAGAAACTTTGTAAAAATTTCCATGGAGACTTTTCAGTTTATAACCAGATTCCATGCAGCTTATTCATCCCATAAAGGGGGCAAATATCAAGTCACATACAGTCTAACAGATGATCACTTAAATACTTTTAATGGAGGAGGATTGTATTTCCCATGCCCTGGCTAACGATTAAAAGAAAACTATTACAGCTGGAAGTGGACACCAAAACTTTTTTTGATGCCAGCTCTTTCTTCAGACTTTCATCCAAAACATACTTAATTTGGCAGACTACATAGAGGGCTGTGAAATCATAAAGAGCCCCTGTCCAGTTCTTACCTCTGTAGGACAGTGAACCAGATCTAATCCTTGCAGCTGTTTTGATCAAAACTTTTTTGCCAAACTAGACACTCTTTTCTTTTTTTTCCCTGCTTTTCTGTTTTTGTGTTGTTGTCTGGACCTGGAGGGGCTCAGATGACAATTTTTTCCCAAGAACTTTTGAGACTATTCTCTTATCTGTTTTTAGCCATGTAAAGAAAAAATGAGAGATGGGGATTGCTGGGAAGGAGTAGGTGGCAATGTCTTGTGCCAGAAAAAGACTGGATGAATGGCACAAGGGATGATGAGGCCTTGCCTTTATGCTTCTGGTTCAAATCTGATGTGACCTCTGATTCCTAACTCTTTGTTTATTATTGTAATGTCTAGGGACTAATCAAGATGGACAAAGGTTTAGTAATTACCATATAAACAGGGAGCTGTAGACAGTCCTTGACCTAAGAAACTTGTAAGTTAAACAGACCCACCAACATGGCAGAACAGGATGTTATCAGTGATTTTGGAAAGTATGTGCAATTGTAGCAGCATGTTTCATACTTTAATGCCCAGTCCAACCTTCCTGGATCAAAGAGAAGATTTTTGCAAAAAGATGTGAGATACACAAATGCATAGAGGAAACTCACCTTAAATTACCGACTCTGTGAGCTACTGAAGAGATAAGCTCTTCACTGAGAGTTTCCATTTCCCTTACAACATCCTGTAGAAACAAATGCTGGATCTTGTGCCATTGCAGTCAATAGTGCATTCTCCATTTAAAAGCTCAAAGCAAAAATAACAAATTACGTTGTTATGATGACTTTTATTGGGCAGGCATCAAGGCAGTTAAGTAAAAGACATGTAAGCCTCACTATATCCCCACTGAGGAGTGGGGAAAGTAGGCAGCAGATAAAATATAAAGCATGAAAGATGGGACAGAAATTATCTGCAGATAAACAATAATTTGGAATTAGATTGGTAGGACAGAACTCAGGGTCTGTCCCATCACCTTGAGCAAGACTGATCAATGGGCTGTGTATTGTCAGAAACCTAATAATTACAGGTACACTGAGACAGAGCAGAATTCATATGTAAGTTTAAATAGAATAATTCCTGCACCAATAATCCCCTGATCTTTGAGTGCATGAAATTCTCTCTTTGAAACTATGTTGCAGTACTGGCAGTGATTTAGCATAAGGAAGACTGTGCAGAAGTTACGCATATGAGGATAACTAGTGGATTTCAGTTCCAGGGAGATTTATGGCACTTTTTCTGGCATCATATTCAAATTGTAATGCTCTATGAAGTCAAATTTTAGTCACTATATTCTGCTAGGTGTTAAGAGATGATGCTGTAATGCATGTATGAATTATATTCCCCTTTGATCTGCAATTAAAAAAACCCCATGTGTCAGTAATGTGAGAATTTGATCTCACCAGAGAACTGAAGGGCAGATAAGCTAAAACCTAAAACAAGTAAATAATGTTCTTTGGGGAATAATATCTGGCAGTTTACTAAGGAAATTCAAAAGTATAAATATTTACAATAGAAGGTACACAGATTTCTCATAGTATTATAACTGATTCCAACTTGGAATACATGCTGTTTTGCTTAAGTTTATTTCATATGCTTTTGAAATCTAATCCATACTCTACACATAAACTTTATTATTTGCTCATCCTTTTTGTCCCAATGCCTGCTCTATCATTTTCCTAGAGTTTGTCTTTCATTGGAAATTTCATGTGCTTTTAGATTTAACCAAAAGATTGCCTTGATAAAAAGCTCTGAATAAAAAAGCAGAATCCTAAATTTACTAAACAGATTTGTGCTGTATATATACTGTATGCATTTATAGATATATGTATGCAACATTACTATTATTTAATGTTGTTTATGCATTACTGGTAAATTTAGAGATCCCAGTGAAAATCAGGGGTAGTTTACCATCTGAATAGTCAAAATAGGTACAGTGTGTAAGGAAATAACTTTGAGTCTTCATGACAGATGCATACTTTCAATCTCTTTTACCTCATGCCTTTCATGCATCTCAAAAAGAACTTGCAAATTAAACAATAGTGAGTTTTATACCTATCATTAAAATAAAAAGAAAGAAATCAAACATCTTGTAATAGGCAGGGCCCAAAGAACGAAGCCACTGTCAGCACAGAGTGACACATCTACGTTAGGAGCACGCAACAGCTCCAGCACCCGTGCAAGGAAGATCATAGTTAAAATAAACTGTGAGGCTCTAGCTAGCGCTGGGCAGACCTCAGACTGTGCAGAGATTCCCAACAGCTTTTAAGCGTGCAGATGCTGTCTAGGCCTTCTCTGAATAAGCCTCAGTAGTGTCTGCTCAGTAGATACTCAGAAGACACTCAGAAGTGTCACTCAGAAGGGTCTACTCAGTGCCTTCAGCCACAGGTGTAAGTACATTCCAGGGTCACAGCTGTGTCAGTCTAATATACTTCATACAGCTACCCAAGAGATGTAGGGACAACTCTGCCTTGAAAGCTCAGCCCTCAGAGATTTGAATCAGGCCTAAATCTGAAGGCCAAACACCATTAAAGTAGCAACAGTTAAACTAGGCATTAAGAAACCAGAAATGCATCCTTGTCCTGGCCTCATTTTATTTGAAGTAATATAACTGTTTTATTGGACAGATCCCTAGATTGTTGCCAAGGGATTGAAATAAGGTCTTGTTATCCACTAAAGCCTCAGAGATCCAGGAGTATAAGAAAAACTTGTGATTCTCTTACAGACAGGGGATGACTTTGCTTTCAACAATCTATCACCATTCAGGCCAGGCAGATTCTGTTCCTCAGGGACTATCTAAAAGAATGGATTGCAGAGGCAAGCACAGCCAGGCAACAGAATCCCAAAGATTTAGTCCTGCGGGGTTACATAATGATCAGCAGTCAAGTAGCTCCAAGGCATGAATTTTAGATTTAGAGCAAAGATCTGACAGCCCTTATACAGCTTTGCTGGGAAGGGGAATGTGTATAATAATACCACTTTGTGGTGCACTGCATACGAGCAAAGCAGCTCCCACTCTAGCAGGTTTTCATGTGTGACTGCAGCCAGAAGGCACTTTGACCACACTGGCAGCAGCCAGTGTAAGAGTCCTACTCAGAAATTACATTCTTAGCCACTGTCTGTAGTGTGCCTCATCCAGCTGGCCGAACGGCCTCTGGGTTGAGAGCATTCACAGCAGTTCAGAGTGAGTGGGGACATAGGACAAGCACCTTGCTCCCATCGTGACCTTTTGCTTTGTTCCTGCAGAAGTAATTCATGGGCTGTTTACAGCAGCAGTGGTAAGGGATGATCTCAGCAGCAAGGTTAGGAATGACCCCTCTCCTGTGGCAAGAGAAAGCTGCTGTATAGTCATACCACTGACTAATTAAAACTAATTAAAGCCGACAGAAACCTGCATCTGACAGGAAAATGGAAACAAATGGAGAGTCAGGAACATGCAACACATGAAACAATGTCCATGAATTATGAAAACCATGAAATGATGAAACCGTGAACAATGGTTTTGAGAGGAAGATAGATGTCTATATGTTAAATGCCCCTTGGAAGCCAAATCAGAACATGGCTCCAAATTCCCTATTTGGGCTGAGCCAATTCCAATACAGACCTTTGTCTTCTAGGTCACGCCTTGGTGTTTTCAACACACAAGATTATAAAAGGGGGAACAAATTGTCTCTGTTCACCAGGAATCCCCAGCTGTTTTGAGATTTTTTTCTTTGGCCAGTTGTATCCAATGCCAATAGCTGGCCAAAGACTAGAGGAACTCCCAAGAGCAGGGGAGCTGTAAAAGATGGTTTAAAACTACCCATAGCTGTGTGTACAAGACAGACCCCTTTGGACTTCTGCCAAGTATGGTTCTAGCAACCTGGAGACCTTGGGCCAAGCTGTTCAATGCAGGCCTGTGGTGGTTTAAGCCCTGAGGCACATGAATACTGTGAGGTTCAAAGTGTTGCAGGGAGAAAAAAGCACACAGAGCACAAAGCAGTATCTTTCTGTAGCTGTGTGTTCTAGACCCACGAGTTACTGCCTTGTCTCAAGCTATAACCTGGAGGCATAATCAGCTCTGATCTGTTTGTTTTCATCTCCACCTGGGAGCCATTATACGATATTAACAAAATAAATCAATTTTAAATAACTGATTGTGTAAGCTTACAACAGAGCGGTTGTTTCTGGCATACCTCAGGGACATTGCACAGTCCTCCACCATTATGAATGAATGAATGAATGGGCCTTAGCTGTACTGCAATAGAGTAATTTGTTTTAATAAAGTCTGAATATACACTGAGGTAATATTTGTGCAACCCCTAATAGAGTTCTGGGGTAGAAATTCACATATTAAGAGAACAGTGTTTATTTACATTTAAAGAGCAGTTACAGACAGAAAAGAGGCTTTTAAAATGACACCAGGAGGATCATATTTACCCTCTCCCTGTGGTTCCACCAGGAGGATCGTATTTACTCTCTCCCTGTGGTTTCAGTTCAGGCTTGCCTGCTGCACAAGTCAAAGGTGTTTTCTTTTAAATGACAGTTACAGAAACTTCATGGGATTTGAAAGGCATCTGCTTTTTATCCCCCTATGCACAGTGGAGAGTCTGCAACTGTATTTAGCTGAAAAGCTGGCAGCAAGGAGAGACTCCAAATGCCCAGAATCTTTTAGTCCTTTCCAAGAGTCAGTCTTTCTCCTCTTAGAAAAGGAACATTTTGGTTGGTGGTAAGTGAAATCCATATATAGACTTGAAGCACCACAGGAGAGGCACTGTTTTCAAGTTGGAAATGGGTTTTTTTGACTGTTTTTGACTGTTTCCTAATGTTAATACCTTCTCCCATCAAAAAATGGCAGGATGCTTGAGAAGGGAAGATCATACTAAGGTCTTCAAGAAAGCCTTCTTGGGGAAGATTGGATAGAGACATACTGGTACCTTACATAAAGTTAAGAACCAAATATTGCATGTCTATCACTTTTGATTCTCCATGAGTATCCCAATCAGTATCTCTTGCTCAGTCTAATACAAAACTGTTTTGAAGGCATTTCCTATGCAACTTGTTTCTGCAAAGATTCTACATGTTTCTTTTTAATTTATGGCAGGTCCTTGGAATGTTTAGTTCTTACTCCAAGAACAACTGTTTTTCAAAACACAGATGAAATATCATTCAAAACACGCAAAAATAAATTGCCATAGGCCAAGATTTGAAGTCACAAATTCTCTGTTAACTATTCACAGTCATTTGATAAAGCCAAACCTGTATTTCATTCTGGCAGAACATCTTGTTTGACCACACAAATCAAAAAATCAAAATCAGATTTTAAAAAAAAAATTAGTTGCTGAGTTTTATGCAGTACATTTATGTTTTTTTGGAAGGAACACTGATGCCTGCTTTATGTTCTCTGGGCTACCTGCTGGCTAGACCATTGTTTCTCAGTGTAAGGGTTGACTGCAATTTTTGTTGGAGCAGTTTGTTGCATCATAAAGGTGGGTCTGCTGCTCCTGGATTGTTGCTTCAGCAGTGGTGGAGCTCATGAGAGCACTGCACAAGCATGATGCTGAAGATAAGGTTGAGATGGAATTTCCAGGCTCAGCATGGCAATCAGTTATAGCTGTCTCTCTTTTCCAAACAACAGTATCCCTTCTGGGCAGCAGTTACTCATGTTTGGCTGTGACTCAGAAGCAAATATTTCCAAGCTTTGGAAAGTTTGAATGTAATCATTTGGCTGCCTTGCAGTTATCTTAAGTGAACAAAAATGTTTTTCATCTGTTAGGAACTACGTTCAGCTCAAGGCAGCTGAAGCATCATTCCAGCACTCCACAAACCTGTGTGCTTCTCCCTTCAGCACTTTGTTTTGACAGATTCAGGATGTAGACTCCATAGAAACTGCTTAACAAAGTGAATAAAACTCAAATGCCTGATACTGCTGTGGAACTCAAGAGTCTTTGAGGGTGACAGCCCTATGTTTCATCTGTACCTGACACACTGGTAAAGCCACCAGCGACTAATAACAGTTCTTCTTGAGGAAGGAATGCAAGCAACATGAGTAAAACCCTTTGCTGGTTGTCATTTAGAGACAGAGGTAAATTGTTCAACTTATATCCGTAACAGAAGCTTCATGACAATCTACATGACAATCCCTATGGAGAGCAGTTTCATTACTCCACACAGATAAGAAAACAAAGGCCAAGAGAGGGGTTTTGAAAAGAATATTCACTACATAAAAATACAGAAGAATAGAAACCAAATTTGCTCCTTATAAAAGAAACCTTGGCAATCTTTGCTAGGTTACTATAATACATTAAATTTATAGTAAACATTCTTTACTTCATAACAGTAACAGTGCAATAATAGGAAATCTTATCACAGAACTGTGAGCCTGATTGACAACAAAGATATTTATGTTTACATCCTAATTTAGGAGTATTTTAATGTGCTTACAGTTGATCAGAAGCATCAAGCACATTTCTGAATTGGAATTAGATCTCAGTGTCTATTTCCTCTTATTTTAGAAGAGACCGTTGGAGGAGCTATGTTATAAAAGTGGACATAAATGGCTTTTGAATATTTTCAATTGTTTTTCATTTCCTTACATCCGTGCATGGACAAAACAGCAGTATTTTCACTAAGCAGATTAGTATACAAAGTCCTGGTTTTCAGCTGGGATGGAAAAGAGCTGACTCCTACATCACTGCTGAAACCTGTCGCTACATTTGCTTCTGTTAAGGCAGTGAAACAGAACCATTTGCATGAGAGGCAGCATCATCAAAATTGCTAGAGAGCTTCTGAAATACCCCAGTTATTTTCTGCCAAAGAGCCAACTCAATGCCCATGACAACAACCCCTACCTCATATTGCTTACCCTTTATGCTTTACACTAAATACCTTTAAAATTGCTGTCTGCTCTGAATCGCTCTCATTAGAGATTCTCTAAGGAAATGTGGGTTGCTGTATCCTAAGGCAGCTGTCGGGTGATGTCCAGAGAAAGTGCCTGTAAACAAGTTTAGAAGTACAACTGTAGACCAGATACTTTTCTTCTAATGAAGAGCATGGAAGTGGTGAGCAGTGCCAGTCCAAAGGGGATAATGCTAACTGAGGGAGCTTTTTAGTATGCTTTAGTAAAAATTACATGTACAAGGTCCTATTAATATAACAAGTCTGAGAACACTGTGAAAGTTTAAAAATTCCTCCCTTTACTGTAGCTATTTCAACACAACATTATTTATGTCAGGTATTCTTTGACAGCAGTTAATTCAGGCTAGGCTTGGCTTAAGGATGTGTGTGTCATCTTCTAAGAGAAAAGTTAGGAAGAGTAAATATACAGCTTTCAGCTGTTTTTCAGGAAACTCAAGCAGTGTTTATTGCTGTGACATTAGTAAATCAACATTCAGAGTCTGAGCCAAACAGCACTAAAGTAAATCAGAGGCTTTTTGGCTGACTTCAAGGGGCAAATGAGATACCATGTACTGAGGATATTTTGTTAGTATTACAGGCATAAGATAGAAAGACCCACCTATGATCTGCATAAGCACTTTCAAGAGAGTCTTCCAAGAAGATCAGTGAATTCTAGAAGAATAGAAAGAGCAATTGGAAACCAGCAAAAGAGAAAGTAACACCCTTTAGCAGTTATTATTTTTGTGTGTGAAGAAAAAATGCTGTTTCATCCACTGATGACAGAAAGCAGAGCTACATCAGGCTGCACTCTAAACTAAACTGATTGGACAGAGAATCTGCTCTTTCCCCCTTTCAAAACTACACATAAATCTAGTTTGCTTCACCGGAAGAATAGAATGATAGAAGTCTTGGTCCACTGCAACTAGTTAGAACATGCCTTTTTATGTTTTTTGAAGTCAATCTAATGCATTTTTCACTTTTTGTCCTAAATTACAAGCCCTGGAATGGATTTTTGGGTTTTGATTTTTGCTTGTTTGTTTGTTTTTCACTAAAACAATCTCTGTGGTTCATTTGTTGTTGGCTTTCACAGTCTGCTATGGTCTGGAGAGATTCATCATGGAGACTCTCCAGATTATTTTTCACACACGATGCATTGTTTTAAACAATTCCCAGGACAAAAGATTTCAGTCTAATGCCATTTGTGAAATGGCAGTGAGCTGATTTTTCCCTATTCTTTCTTCCTCCCTGTTGCCGTATGTTGAAGCACACTTCCCTTGGCAGTAAGTAGGAAATGAGTCACTGTCAGCATTTGAACCCTCAGGTACTAATCAGGTCCTAGAAATATCCAGCAATTAAATTGCTCCAGGTCAGTCTGAGCTACAGAATTCACACCTGGATCCAAAATTTCACCACTGTTTAGGTTCACAGGAAATGGAGATTTGCTTTAAGCTCAACTTGATTCACACATTGCAAAACCACGCTGTATTTCATGATAATATTTTCTGTAACTGGGGCTTGTTTGTGTGTTAGACAATGAAATATAAGGAATTTGTTGGCTCCAAAGACCAGCAGCCATGTGCACCAAAGCCAGTGCAGTCTCAGAAACAAATGTTATACTTGGTATTATGCAGAGAATACTTTGGTCCCCTTCCATTTGGTCTTCTCCCTAAACACATTTAAAGAAAACACTGACAAGATATATCTACAGAAACACCACGAGACTTAAGCAGATGAGGATGAAAATGTACAAAAGCAAAACTCCATGATGACAAGCAAATAAACAATGCAAAGTTCTGCTTCAGATGAAAAAAGAACAAAATGTCTGCTTAAAGAAATCCTGAAGATTTCTGGTTTGCTAGCAATTAGAAATTTATTGTAAAAGTTAGAAAACTAGATCTGTTCTTAAGACAGTACATTAATGTATAAAACACTTGTTCCAGTAGGGCTCTGATTCTGTCTAGGAACTCCGTATTTCTGGAAGAAATATTAATACTACGAAGAATAATAATAGTAATAATAATTCAAATCACATGCTGTTAGCCAAACTGGAGGCATCCATGTGTAATACTAAAGTATAGTCAGAAAACCAAACCAAAATATTAATGTTGGATTGTTGGAGATGAAAGGACAAAGAACAGAGGATGAGCACAGAGTCTGTGTTAGGAAACACTACTCTGAATATACAAACTTTGGGAGAGGAAAAAAAATCTCCCTCAAAGCGTGGCTATTTGTAAAGAAGCAACAAAGTAAACTGACATGGGTTTGCCCCTGTGAAGAGTCCAAGGTGCCACATAGCTCTCTCCTGCTCCTTTTGCAAGAACAGTTTTCACTCCACGTGAGCCAGGATTGTGGACTGCTCTGCTTCCTGGTAAGCGAGGTTGCACACCCAACCACCCTGCCACACTCCAGCCTCAGCCATGATGAGGCAGGGTATAGTCTGCAACAGCCACTGCTCACGTAGCTATTGTCTCATTTCCAGCAGAATACTTCCTAGTGGTAATGGATGGGAAGGGATAGAAAAAGTCCAGCTGAGTTTTCAGAGGGATCAGCATTTGCCTCATTAATTTGCTTATCTGGATTTGAAAAAGAGTGAAATTAATGGAGCTCTTAAAATCTGCCTTAAAGCTCAACTGAGTCCTTTGGACAAAGTCAATAAACACAAAGTCATTAAAGAACGATTTATCAAAGTCTGATAACTAACAGTATGAGCTGATAGTAACCTCAAACCACAGGTACCTTAACCACACAAAGCACAGGCAAATGAAAAGCAATTTGGAAACCTCAAACACATCGGCAGAATGGCTTCATTAGGTACGTATTTATATCACAAGGGCATGCATGTTTTTCTGTGTATGAAAGCAGGGGATGGAGTTATGTAGTGAGAGCAAAGAAAAGAAACAAAATTCAACATCAGTAGAAACACTGGGAACTCTGTGGAAAGGTCTAGAAAGGCAGCTTTCACCATGCTGTCTCTGAAAGAGCTAAGATCTGAAAACACCTTGACTCCTACTGTTTGGGGGAATACATTCCTGGTTTTGCATACTTTGTAAATACACAAGATGACCTCCAAGGTTTATAATCTGTGTTTGTGTCATTAGGCAGGATAATGATCTCTTCAGAAAAAATGGTGTTTTGACACTCAAGTCTTGCTCATCTAAGTTCCATGCAGAAAGCTGGATGTTGTGATATCCCCCTTGCAGGGTTCCACTGAAGATTTTGCTCTTGCAGGTTTCAAAAAACATGATGCATTAAAGCTCTTAGTTCTTGGTAGAGTTTGGGTACTTGACAAGAGCTGCAGCTCTGCTGGGTTCCAGCTTATGGAACATGGAATTTGTGCAAGACTAAAGCTGCAAAGCCAATGGGTTCTTTCAATGACACACTTTAAAAAGCAGGTCCAGCAGGCTCCATTCAAGATGGCATTCAAGAGTATTCACATTTAAGACCTAAAGCCATGTCCTCAGCTCTTAGGCAAAAATCATCATCATCATCATCTCTACTGTCCATTTCCATGGAGCTTTGCCAGTGCAATGGCAGCCCCACTAGACATGGTGTCACAGCTGTTGCTTGGCTGGACCATGACAGTTTGGATTCCTGGACCACAATCTGACATGAACAGAGGTGAGTGAACACAATATAGCAAAAATCGTGTTCGCTGGACTTTCAGCTAGTGTGTTAAGTCAGCTGCTGGATGTGACGATCGAGCAGTTCCATGGACACACATGTCTTTAAATTTGCAGAAAGAGCCTTGATATCTGTACCTGTATTCTCACAGATCCTGCCATTCACTTCTGGGATACCTTCACACTTCACACATCAGGAACCTTTAAAGAGCAAAATCAGCTTCTTTTTTATATTCATTCTTTGCTCAGGTTCAATGCAAAGAGTGGATTTTTAAAATTTTGCTTATAGATACAATAAACAAACTTAAGATTTAAAGCTGTGCTAATTTCTCAGATAAACACTTTATTTTTCAGATTGTTTCAGAGCGAACCACTTTTAAACATGCTAAGATATAAAGAAGAACAAAAGGATTAAGGAAGCTTGCTGGGATTCTAATGTGCATATACAAACATTGCCTTGCAAGGGAAAGATAGTCATTATTTTCAGTGTGCCTTACTTCTGCTACAGTCCTGCTCTCATTGCATTACTGAGCAAATTGGAAGCACAAATGATTCCACCATCTATCCAGCAACAGATTTAAAGGAAACAAGATGTTATACTGAGACATGTTCTCCTGTCTGTGGCTTTAAGAGGTGGAGGACTTATTCAAGCCCAGGATAAACAAACATGTCAGGAAGTCAGATGAGAGACCCCAGAGTTTTTGCTAGAGAAGAAATAACAAAAATAATCTCCTTGTACTTAGAAGGGAAACCAGGGGCCCACACTTTACAATCAGCTCACTACAGACTTCTGGAAGGAATGGGCTTGCCAGTAAAGGAATGAGCCAGTTTCCAGACAAGCTCGCCTTCCTCAGTGGCTGGGGATTGACAATACATCTGTATTAACAGTGCTGGGAACTGCAAGTGTGATGTGAAAGGAAATATTTATGATGTTATTGCAAGCGCTACATACTTATAAACTGCAAATTCCTGTAACTTTCACTGGCAAGCCTGTTCTCCACACAGTACAGGCTCACAAAGCCTACATGCTTCCAGGGCTACAGTTGAAGCTCCAGAAAAGCAGCTTTCTGGCCTGGTGACAGATAAAAGCATTTGTAAGATAATGTCAATATTTTATTCTTATGAACTTAATGCTTGCTTGAGAGTTCTAAAAATGAAGTTCCTATTAGGAAAAATATAGCCTCTCTCATTATGTCCTCTTCATCAGGCCTTGCCTGATGCACAAATTTTAGTAAGGGTATAAGATACTAAGAGACAGCAACTGTCTGAGTCCACAAACCTCTGCTGGCAACAGGAATTGAAGTCTACTGCTGTGGTGATTTCTTTAGCATCACAATAACTGTTCTCTAGCATTTCATTGAGATTGATTCCTGCCATCCACAGAACCCCGGTAACAATCCATGCAACATGTTGGTAAGAATAAACAAAGCTGAACGGGGTTTAAGGTTATGCAATGAGGCTCCCTCTCCTAGTGATATCAGGACATGCAGAACAGAGTTAGCGTCTGTAATGTTAAAATAAATCACTTAAGAGAATGGTCAGATTCTCTGGATGAAATGGTTCTCAGTGAAAAAGCAGCACATCTCAAAAATTATAGGTCAGAACAAGTGAAATCTTCTTTAGTGTGCCACAGTGACCTCCATTTCCCCATCAAGTCCCTCTCCTTCAGGTTTGATATTCGCTTTTATCCATTAAGACTTTTTTCCCTATTACAGTTAGGTCAGAGCCAACTAATTCAGATTACCACTGAATTTCAACCTTTTCCTTTAAACTTTGGGATATGAAGACATGGGTTACATATGTTTCTAATCAGAAACAACAAAGCCAGGCCTTGGGGATCATCGGGAAGGCACCCAGTATCCTGACAGATTTCTACAGTGCAGCTATCAAAGGCAGTGAGTAGAGCTGCCCCATTCTCATTCCCTGTGCCTGAATGTGTGGTGGCCTTAAGCCACTGCTGGTTCCTCTAGAGATGGCCTATTCCAGTAGGAGTGCTCTGCTCACATCTATTAGGCTCAGCTGGTTACAGAGGAAGTGCCAGGGAATAAACTTGCGAATTCACTTCCCAGTTCTGGACCTATTTCAGAGCCCTACAAATCTTGGAATAGTTTGCGGAATCATTTGTTTCTCTCACAGTTCACAGTGCAACAGCCTCTGAAGCCAGCCCAGAGCAGCAGAAGAAGAAAGGGTTGGAGCTATGTAGCAAGAGTTGAGGCCGCAGCAAACCCCAGAGTTCAAGGCATGTGGAAAGCCTGCCTGGCACTCAAAATTCTGGAAGCTGGAATTCAGCGTGGGCATTTGGAATCTAACTGATGAGCTCCTGGGGCAGGAATCTGCCTTATTTTTATTCTGTACAGTACAACACATTTTTATACGTCTACAGATGCATTTTACTATGATAATAAAGCCTTCAGACTCTGCTGTTAAGTACTCTGTGATTTTCACAGAAGATGGATGAATGCAATTACAGTGTCTGCAGAGTTCCTGCACTAAACACCCATGGCAAAATGCATCCCAACATCTCACACCCATCAAACCCAACAAACTGAATTTCCTCAGCACCTCCCTCTATCCTCCATATCACAATGTCCATAACTTCTGCTCCTCCAGTTAGATCGTTTTGAGTGCCTAAATTTGCTTTTCATAGGATCAGCTGATTTTTTTCCACCAACAGCTAGAAAGGATTTACCTCATTAATAATGAGCTGTTTCAATGACAGATTTCTGATAGATTTGTTTGACTTCCAGAGAAGCCAGGTTCTGACCTGGCCTGAGTTGTAAGCAGAGCAGTAGATATAGAAGAGTACAGAAGAGAACAGGTAAGTCTGGTGGGCATGTTGGTGTGCAGTCATGCTCACAGATAAATGTGCTGGGAGACCACAAACTCACACATGCTTATTTGCCAGAGCTGATTGCAGTCACCAGCACCTGACTATTCCAAGAGTATTCAGCAGCCAGGATCATTTTAGTCCTCCTATTCACTGACCACAACTAAAGACACATAAACTTTCTAAATACGTCACTGCTTGCAACATAATTACCCTGAAAATGTTTTTTACTGTCAATTCAACACAATGGGTTTCCTTGTGTCAGGTAAAAGCTGAAGCATTTTTTATGGACTCATCATGGCTGGGTAACAAGCAGCCACTTTGCTACAGAGGCTCTCACTGGTCTCTGAAGATCAAAGAAAGGTCACTTGTGCTCAGTCACATCAAGAGACCTAAGAGGAGAGGCAGCACCAGGAGCTGCTTCTGAAACCTGAGCATCCACCCAAATATGTGCTGACTGTAAGGTCTAAGGTTGTAAAAAGCATCCTAAAGTCTAACCTTTGCCAGTGAGGAAATTTATTTCCAACCATAACAATGGATTCATTTAGTAATGTGCTTCATCAAATGCCAGGCAGCAGGTGGAAATAGGTCAGGGCTCAGAGGAAAAGCTCTCAGAAAACAACCAAAGTATTTTTAAGTGAAAATGTCCACAGAGGATTGTTTTCTCTCTCTCCTCTCCCCCAGTCCTGTTTGTCATGGTTTGGGCTCACAGGCTCATCTCCCAGAAAAGACTTCAAAAAAACCTTTCACCAAAATCTCTTTTCAAATCAAGTGAATTCTCTCAGCATAATGCCTGGGTTTTTTTCATTTCTGGCTAAATAAAAAGAATTTCAGAACTGGAGGGCAGTTTGCTTTATTTCTACATAACTGAGAAGTTGAGATTTATTTGATCTGATCTCCAAGTGAAGTGTAGAGGGAAAACAGGATACTGTATCTGGCAGCAAATATGTGGCAATCACACAAAATAAACTCTTGATATATCTGTAATCTCTTTGTTGGCTTATCCCTGATTCAATTTAAGGCTCTGGAAAAAGCTACCAAACCTCTTCATGTGAAGTGTGAGATGGAACTTATTAGTCATGGCAATTTGCTTCTTATGGGACGCTGACAGTCAGAGAGCATGGTGTACTGAAAAAAACAAACTTAGAATCCTGAGTCTCTTAGTCCTCCTCAGAGTTAGCAGTGAGAGGAGAGTTCCAAGTTAGTTTAACACACAGAAGTTAGACATATGAAGGAAAATATGAGGAGAAATTGGACTTACAAAGCTTTAGAGTTTGGCTTTTGACAATCTTTTTGGGTTTTGTTATCTTCAGCCCATAGTACACAAATGCATTTGCCTTAAACACATTAAATCTGAGGGATGAGAAAGCTGGGTGCAGATTGTTAAGGAAATGTAATTCTGAAAGGGTACAGCTAGAAAACCAGAGGTACTTCCAATCTCTCCTCCAGGTATCATTTTTCTTGCACCTTTTTCTTCTTGTATTTTAGTTCTCATGTGACGAGACACTAGTCACTGAGAAAAATGGACTCATCTATGCCTATTTGTATTTTCAAAAATCAGACAGTGTGCACTCTGTTCCTCCTACCTCATTCTGGACAGACAAAAAAAAATCCTCTTATTTCAAGCAGGCAGAACATACACATAGGTGTCCCACATACTTACACATCCCCTTATTCTTTGGCAGAAGCGACAGGTTTCAGGGTATTTGTCAGACACCTAAAAACACTACCAAGGCAAGGGGGGCTTGAAAGAAGCAGCAGGATGAACCAAGAGTTCCCTCCTCAACCAAATAGCCGGAGCCTCACCTGAATCCCACAGGACGTCCCCATATTGAATGGCTGCGGGGCAGCTTGGCCACCATGCATTCGTTTGGGTGTCTCTCTCCACTTCAGGAGAGCTCAAGGGAGCCATGGCCACCAGCTCTTATCTCAGCAAGGGCTGCAGGGAGTCCAGTCCCCTTCACTGCTCCTCAGGAACAGCTCCCCAGGCCCGTGTCTGTGCCTCACAGCTGCTCCCCATGCCCTGCCCATGGGGTGCCCTCCTCTTCCCTCCCCTCACAGCTGTGGGGCCAGAATGTTTTGTGTCCAAACACCACCACATAACCTGCATGTCCTCATAGGCTGAAACCTCATTCAGAGGCAGTGTTGCCCTGGGGTAGGGCAGAATGGCCTTTTCTGCAGGGCAGGAGGGTCAGGGCAGGGTTAGTGCCATGGGAAGAGGTGGTTTGGCAATTCAAGAGTGCTTGAAAACAGCTCTGTTTTCCTCCCTGCCCAGCTCAGTGCAGTCCATGCCAGCTCCGGTGTCTCGTGCGCTGCTAGCAGCAGCACCCTACCCAGGATGTCAAAAAATAATCAGAGCCATGTTTTCCTCTTTTTTTAATTGCTTTTTGTTTCAAATGTGGAATGAAACACCTCGTATTTCAGGGAGTCCTTTGTAGGACAAAGTAAGGTAAAATTGCCAGCCATGAGGGTGAGCTATGCCGGCTTAGCAAGAAGCTGCATCATGCCCACTAGCGGGACCTTCACCACGAGCCCATTTCACACAGTAAGATTTCATCCATCTTACTGCACATCCACACATTTTAGGGTGAAAAAAAGGCCAAACCAAACTTCAGGGAGATTTGTTTTTTCTGGGTTTCAAGTTATTTAGCAAAAATGCAAAAACTTGCAAGTTTTCGTTTGGCTTTGTTGACCATTTTTTTTAGCTTCCTCCCTTTTTTCTCCTTCTTCCTTTAAAGGACAAGCAAATATTTTTTGAAACAGCTCACTTAGCTGGAAAGTAAAGGAAAAGACAGTGAGAAATTGTGAGTTAAATGGAAAAAATATTTTTGGCAAACTTTAAGGAAAACACTTCTAAATGCTGATCACTCTTTAAAGTGAATTCTTTTCGCTAATTACCTTAATTCTTTTCCTGAGTTATGAAACAAGCTGCAGAAACAGATGGACAGAGGATTGTACTTAGCTGTATCTAGAATTTCTCTGTAAATTCTTAGCCCCCAGTTCCTGCTTCTCCTTCCTTTTCCTCAGTTAAAATGATGCTGAAGGGGATGTCAGGCTAAATTCACAACTCTGCTGAGAAAGTGACCCCAGCCTATGCAGGAATAAGTATGGTGCATAATCAAGGGCTCTCTTACGTAGTTCTTAGCTTAGAAAAGAAGAAGAAGATTAGACCTTGGAAAGAGATACAGTAGAGGTGTTAGTCCTCCCTTCAGAGTAGTCCATGAAGAAATGTATAACCTTGCTCCAACCTGGAGCAGCCCCTTGGGTATGCTTATATTGAGGGCCACATTTTGCAGTTTTCTAGGAAGCAGAGCAGAGAGCCAGAATCGGCATCCTTGTTTTCCAAAGTGACTGTAGAGCTATTCCAGTACCTCAGGAAGCTCTATCCTCCATAGCATCCCAAGAAACAACAAATAAATGCTACCACAGTCTAGTGCAGGCTCACACCAGACATCTTTTTTTCAAGGAGGAAATTTAAGAAGGCAGGATTCTCTTGTATGACTTTCCCTATCTCCCAGTTGTTTCAACACATTTTTGTTCTTCCTGACAGAAAAAAAATCACTGACCCATCTGTCAATGCTATCTCTGCTTCAGTGAGCTGCTTCACGCATTTGTTCACAGAGGGCTGAATAATGGACCAGCGCCAAAGTCCTAATCAAGAGAAAAGCTACTAGTAGTTACAGCTCCTCAGCATTATACATGTTTCTGAGTGTGACTGATTAAGACTGTTGTTTGGAACAGGGGAACTGTGTCAGAGGTGCCACATCCCATAAATTAGTTTAAGCTGAGGTAATGTATGCGCCAACATACAGCAACACATCTGCTAGGTCAACAAGTTTGGCAAGCGAATGTCTGGGGAAAACAAGACCATTTTCAGGCATTTAATCCAACTAAGACAGAGTGGCACAACTGAGGAGACCCTTACAGGAAAAACTTTGCATTTTATTTATTTTTTAAGGGGAAAGAAAATATCTGAGAAAAAATGTTGGTGTCCAGACTCAGTTAAGTTAGACAGGAAGAACGGTCTAGTTCTCAAAGCACGGCATTTGCCACTAGGAACTCCTGAGTTTTAATCCGTCCTCTCTGCAACCTCTGTAGTGCTCTACAGAAAAGTCATTTAATTCTAGTCCAGACAGTGAACTTTGTATGCTGCTGAAGAGATTAGTCATACAAGTGTGTTCCTTTCTGTGGGACTACTCATGTGAGGAAGTTATCAATGGGGAGAGGGGGAGCAAATCTGGCCCTCTGTATGGAGTCACACAGAGGGAGAAAAAGCTACCACAAGTTTTAATTGGTCTGGCCTCCTTGGAGGAAAAATTATCTATAGTAATGCTGGAAGAAATTGTAAGAAAATTAAGGGATCTTCCTGATAGGAAGATCTGTTAATCGGAACCGTAGTCTTTTAAGCAACAGAAGCTTTATTGACTGCTTCAAATACAATTAACTGGACTGAGGAATTGCAAATGCAAGGAATCAAATAGACCCATTTCACCAGGAACACTGAATAAATGAGTCAATAGGACTTTTCTGTTTGTAGCACCCATCACTTCTTACAGCAAGTGACTAAGACATCATGCTTGCTGGCAATGTAACCAGAGAAATGAACCCAACCAAAAGCCACCTAGAAATGTCATTTTTCTTTTGAATCAGAATTGGAGCGTAGTTTTGGAGCAGAACCTCAACTAGAACTAGACCCTCTCAAAACTGCTTTTGTTAATTAGCAAGGGGAAGTAATATTTTCTGTGCCCAAAGCTTTGTTCCACTGAATCTTTTCCAGCACCTGACTGTTCTGAGTCAGGTGCAAGTGGTTAACAAATTATTAGTGGTCTGAACTTAAACTGAGCAGGAACATTTTCAGTTCCAGATTAACCTGAACTGGAATGGAGGTAAAAAAGCGACTTGCTTGACCTCCTGGTGTGACAACATCCTTGCTGACGCTACAATTTCCTAATCACATTGATTTACCTAAGGGGAAATTTGATGTGAAGCAATCATAGGAAACCATGTTTTATTCAGCATTTATAACCTTTCTGTTACTGTCAGTAGATTATCTGTGTCTTCACCACTTGTCTTTCTCTTTATGAGTCCAGGGAGATAGTTGTTTGTTCTTCTGTATGAAAAGTAAGATGCCATACAGAGAATCCAACCCAGGTCGGGAAGCAGGATGTGGGCAACCTGGTGCCAAACCATTTTTCTGCCTTACCTTACCTGTACAGTTCAGTAAAGTGCTGGTGTTCTGGGTACTTTCAAAAGACCTACTTTTCTCCGTAAGGAGCATAACAGGCAGGTCCTGAGTAATTCAGCCCTCAAGAACACTGTCTTCAAGAGCACATCTTCCTCAGCCAGGCAATACTCAGCTGTATTTTGTGCTAACGACCATATACAAGTAAGGTTCAATTCTTTCTTCTCTCCTGACCTCTCAGATTAGGAATATTACATAGATTTTCTGGATCGTGATTTTCAGTAGCCTAGACCTGAGCTAGGCTGCAAAAATGTGTTTTGCCAGGACAGGAAAGTGTATGACTGAAACACCTCTGCCTCCCAGTTGTACTTTGCATAAGACTGATGCTATTGTGGTATTACTAGGCTTTGATTATGACACCTGGATGACCCATAACCTGAATATTCTCATAGAGAGGTTGGGGAGAAGAACATGTGAAGGTGAACCTAGTAAATGAATACATTGCCTTGTGCTGCAGACAATAAAAGGCTTTTAGCTCACTTGGAATTTACTAAAGTTACAGTGTACTGGAGGACATGTATCATAGTTTATTCATTCTTTCCATACCAGAGAGGCCTCTCTCTGAGCAGAGCTTAGTCCATTTTCCATCTGGAAATATTCCCCTTTTAGAAGCCCATGACCTAGGAGGGTGGTTGTTCTCATTTCGGGGGAAAGAAAAGAAAACCTCCATGAATTCCAAGGACTTAGTGTCACTGATTGTGTTGTATTATCCAGAATCAAAGAGCTTAATCATCATTTACACTAAAGCCTTTAGCACTGCTCAGGCAGAAAATTGTACTGTCTCCTGCTCTCATGTTCCTGCAGTCTTACATTGTCAAGAGCTTGAAAATGCCTGAGAGAGGCACAAAGGCACAAAGATGAGACTTGCAGTTTTTACAAGCATATGTACAAAGGATGGCAGAGAAATCCATAGCCCACGTTCAGGCCTTGCCTCTAGAGAGTTATGTTTGCCCTGTCCAGATACCAAAACTACTTCAGCATCAGTTTAACATGGAAATCTAGTTGGGATAATTGACCTTGCTGAGAAGATGAGACTCCATCCCTCCATGGGACTGCCTCACATCTCTCTCCAAAATACTACTCCTAAGGCATGCTTGTGCAATACGTGGCAGAAATTATATTGGGTTATTCAGTCCAAACTCAAATGGGGCATGAGGGACCTCATACTCTGTAAGTATTAAGTCATAGGAAGATCACACAGCTATCCAGCACATTCAGATATGCAGCATGTAATTAACACAGGAGACTGAGAGCTGCAACTGGAAAGGCAATTGCTGGACAGCCTGAAGAACAGGTCTGTGCTTAGCAGTCAGAAGTGTTAGGCCTGCTTGGAATTTTGTAGAGGAAAACGAGTTAAAGTAGAGGGCAACAACTGTGTGTTTTGTGCAGCACTTGGCTGCACTGCCAGTGAAAGGAAAAACAGAGTCAAGTTCATAAGCACTTCATGATCCCTCGCTTTGTTTTCCCTTACCTCACCCTAACACCTTTCAAACTAGTAAACCACTCATTCATTACACAGAGGTTTAGTATTTGCAGGAGTTGTAGGGAGGAGTAATAGTTACACAATGGCATCTGCAGCTGATTTACATTTATTTATCCAACAGTGTTTTTAAGTCTCTTGCCCAAAATCCAAACAGCCGCCCTCTCAGGGAATGCAGTGTCAAAAGAATGCACACATGCAAGGCTGTCTGAAATTTTAATTGTAGTAAGATCAGGAAGTTCAGACTGAAGGTTCGCAGAGCGGCTCTAACCCCTTCTCCCTGGGTGTATCACGTTGTTACAATAGGGTCTTTCATTATATAATCATGCAGAACGGGCAACTTGCTTGCTCTTCGAAGTGTAAAACCATCTCACACACTGCAAAAGGTTTCCACTCCTTTTCTGTCACCTCAGAAGAACTCCTTTACTACTTCTTTACTACCTTTTGGAATCGTTAGGAGTGCTAATAATGTTCTAAAACACCCTACAGAAGTAGTTACAAGGGAGCCAGCATGCCTCAAGTAAGGACATAAATTCAACAAGGTGCTAAGTATGTTAATATCTTGATGAACAGTTCTGGGCTCACTGATTAATGCACTCACTTCAGTTTAGGTATGTCTTTTAACAGTGCCCAGGTGAGTAACAGGATCCCGCATATGAAGGAGGGGATTGATTACAAGTTGTCCCAATTCTTGCACAGTGATACACAGAAGTCAATAAAGCTGGTTGTCATGAATCACTTTTAGAGCTGACAAAATAATGTAAACAACTATTTTAAGATGAGTTTGATGAGTTCATGAACAGTGAAAAACTAGGGGATAACATTAAAAAAAAACAGATTTAGAAAGTCTGCAAGCCTTACCCATCACTGTGGTCCTCTTTTCCTCTACACTCATTGGGTTTATGCATCAGTGATTCAGCTCTGTAACAGCAGTTCGGGTGTTACTGCCATGTCCCAGCAATTCTGGATCAGTCACCAGGGCTGATGCTCTGTAGGAGATTTCAAAAGCTCTCAGAAAAAAATGTGAATCATTTTATGTTGAACACCAACCAAAGCAAGGCTCTGCTTCTGCAGACCACCTTAGTACATCTGACTGCTTCACCCAGCATGCACAGAATGCACAGAATGGTTATAGAAAGACTTGGGTGTGAAAAAGATGCTTTGTTTTTCCACATGGTTAATGTATGTGCTCATTTGGGAAAGCACTCTGTCTTCATCTTAAAGTATTCTGAAGAGGCCAGAACATTGAAGACAACAAAAACACACCAAAAAGGGATAGTCTCCCTATCAGTATCAGTGGGTAAGCCATCAGCTTTGATAAAAGCAAATCTCTGATGCTGAGTAGAACTTAACACAGTTTTGTTCTAGATTCAGATTTTGAACCTTTTCTTCTCCATGTGAATGTAATAGTGCTTTGATCAAGCATGAAGTGTAAATGCAGCACAATAGATGTAAAGCCAGATTGGATCTAATTACAATCTAATTACAAACTCCACACTTCCTCTCCTAGCTGTGGAGTACTCAGATACTAGCTTTACCGCTCCTTCTTCCCCATCTCTCAGTGTTAAAATGTCTTGTCCTCAAAGACATTCCTGCACAAATGGAAATAAGATAAACTGACTCAGAAGGTGTATTAATCTCCTAGGGAGTGATATACTAATTTTATAGTACACTACATCTCAAGCACTAAACCAGGATTAATTTATAATATCTGCTGATTAAAAAGGGAAAAGGACCAGACCTTACATTGCACAAAACAAATGAACAAATTACTGACGCCAGCCAAATGCTGGAGCGAGTGTCCACCTCCCCCATTAGCATATGCTGCCTCAGACTTTCCAGGAAGCCTTCCCTAATGGCACTGCTACGGCAAAACAAGTGCTTGGTTTATTCAGTCACTGCCACCATACTCCTAGGATCTGTGGGACACGTTCCTTACCTTCAGAATTCCTTGTAACATTTTTGACAGTTAAGCACTGCATCATGAAGAATTTGTACGCAGAGCTGAGGAAGATTCCAGGTTTATGGCTTGCATGTAACGATGTGCTTCTGCCCAAAGCAGTATGTGCTTGATCCTAGCCTAGCTGCTTCATGACAGCTCATTACTAGAAATCAGTATTGAGGCAAATTTCGTTTAAACATAATATACAACAAATATATGTTGCATATTGCATGTTGCATATGTTGCAAAGGGATGTCAGCCTTTTGACTGGATGTGTCATAGTCTCTCCTTTGCTGAAGGCTTTGAGTCAGGAAGATATTCTTGAGGGTAAGTACTAGCTGAGAGAGTTAAGGATTATTGTGAAATCCTAGGCCACATAGAATGGAAGACAAGTAATGATCATAGATTTTTCTCTGCAAAACATCTCTTTATATAGATAGCAACTCGCTGGTTGCACAGACTCCTGAGACTCTACAAAGGTCCACACAAACCTACATATTCCCACAAAAATACTGTATATACAAGTGTGACAGCTATTTATGGAGCATTTTTGTGCAGGGTGTTGGGGAAAATATTGATCAAGCATCTTTCTTCTGACTATACTTTTGTGATTAATTTTTTACCTTTCTAATAATACTTTATTCCCTAACTCACTTAGGCCAACTGCCCATTAGAGCACTCCAGAAAAGTCACAAAATATGACTAGAACCTGGTACAATAGAAATTGGCTTTCTTTCCAGGAGAAGAAGGAGAAAAAGAGAAATTCAGTGAGTGTTGATAGAAGTGCCTCTTGGATGAATTACTAAGAGATGACGTAATGCACCTTGGCTCTTCCTTCTGACTTGAGAGCAGTTCAGGCTGCTGTTGCTGCCTGCAAATATTCAGAGCAGGCACCATGAACGCATACGTGAGCTCATACCCAGGGAGAGGTTGTGGCTGAGGTCATGGCAATGATAGAGACTGAACTGCAGTGTTTCCTTGTTAATCAGGATAAATCAATCGTGGTGACTGGAGCTGTGGAACAGCAATCAGATCCAGTTATAACTCAGATAAAGTGAAAGCTTGTCTACTTCTTCCTGAATTTTCCCTCCCAAGCATTTTTAAAAATAAATTAGAATAAACACCAAAAGTCAACTCTTCGTCTGAAAAGCCTGTCTAACAGCCACTTTGTAAGGCAGGGGCCTGTACCACCTTGGCCAGAAGCCTTCTTTAACAGATCCTATTTTTATTCACATGGAGATTCCAGGGGCCTGTGGCTAAATCCAAAATAATTCAGGGGGAATTTTTCCAGTGTTTACATTAGGACAAGAATTCACACTGATCAGTAAGTGCATTCCTTTGAAGTTGAACAGAGCACTAGTTTAACTAGTTTAACTAGCTTTCCATATGCTTCTTCCCCCTTTTGAAAGCTGCACAGGAGCAGTGTAAATCCATCTCAATGTTACTTTAAGAGTAGCTTTAGGGTTCAGTTACCCACAGATTGCACAGTGTGCCTCGCTGCAGAATGAGCTGCAGTTGGAGCTGTTAGTGCTTGTTATGATACAGGTGTTCACTACAACGAGAGGGAGCACAAAACCACCAAAGAGATTCAGGACTAACCAAGTTTTGTTTATCACAGATTAGAACTACTGACTTCCAGGTGAAAGGCTCCGTATATCAGTACTAATTCCTCTCATCACTCCTTCCTTTTGACAAAATGCTTCTGTAATCTCTTTTTTCATGGTGCTTCTGAAATCAGCTGGATGTTTTCAATGTTTCCATGTTTCCATTTCAGCATGGTTAAGGGATTTTGCTGCAGAAAACCTCCATCACCTTGGCTTTTGGCTAAATGAACAGCCCTGAGAAGCTGACTCTGGTGTTAGTCTCTTCAGACAATAAAGATAATATGCTGTCAGAAACTAGAAGTTCCGAATGAACAAATAAAAGGGAAGCAAGCCACCAAGGCTGGATAACAGACACACCAAAAGTCCTGATGGGACCAAAGGACAGAATGGATGAACTGCAAATGAAACAATGGGCTTCTTTTATACATGACAATTTCTGTGATGGACAACTAGAAGACATAAATATTGCATTACCTGCTCATTTCCTAAGACTTCAAAAAGTGTTTATTGTGTCAGAATGAGGAATAATGCACTGAACCTTATAGAAGCATTATATGAATCAATGGTGCACACTTACCCATAATACTGTATTCATCTCCAAAAGAGTCACAGAGGACTTACCAGAGTTAAGTAACAAAAGCGAGTAGGAGCAGAAAGTTTCTGTACAGGGGTAACTGAGGCTATTGAGGTCAGAATGAAGATGCTTACGAAAAATCAGGAAATGATCCAAAACCATTACACTATTACTAAATATTGGATGACTGCCACAGAGGCTGCATAAATCTGTAGCATCAGCTTTGAGTACCATGGACTTAATCCTATTGCTGTCACATACATGCAATGATTTTGAGGAACATTTAAGTGGGGGGAAATTTGGCCCAGATTAACATCAAACTGAAAAGGTGAGTAGTATTCTGAAAAGGTAAAGTCATCTCAGACAGAAGAAAAGAAGAACCCAGGCAGCCACTGAGGCAGTCACTGTAGCCAGGAATTTGGTGGCATACAGGAAGGAATTGGAAATTTCATAGGGGGGAAAAAACCCACACAGAGGCAGAGGGTGACTGAGAGAATATGCTATGAAGTATATTGTGCTAGGGACAACTAATTTCTCACCAATGGAGGGAAAAAGGTGGAAGGACATAATTTCAAGTGACAGCCAGTATTTTTAGTCTTGGCTACTGATGCTGCATCAGCTTTCCTGAAGCAATTAATAGGGATAATATATGGATACAAAGTATCACAATGGGTTTAGCTAATTTCACGTGTCATTTCTTAAAGTTTTGGAAATAAAAAATTGCTTACAGAAGACAAAATGCAGTAGAACATATGATGAGAGAAATGCACTTCCCAAGTGGATTGCCTATGATTTCACAGGTTATTTTGACAGAATTAAAATAAGCTAAAATTAAAGACAGCGTGATAATTGTTGAAAACAGTTAAGTCCAATTCTCTGTTCAGTTACACCAGTTAATATTTTATTGTTCTCTTCTTGTTGCTTTCTCCTGTGGTACAGATATGACTGAATGGAAAATAAATGCATCCAGCAAACCTTGTTTCTTGTCACACTTCTCAGTAGATGTTTTACAAATTTTACCAGTAAAAGGAAGAGTCACTGCAGGACACATAAGGGAAAATAAAGCCTCTTTTGGAACAGCTCACTGACAGCAGTGGAACCAATTCAGCTGTAAATCAAATGGGAATCCTTACTATAAAATAACACAGTGTTCTACTGCCCAAACTGAAAGGAACTGTTATATAGTACATTGCATCATAACCAGAGAGTTTCTGTCACCCCATCTATAGCAACAGCCTTGAATATTGTGGTCCAAATTCTCTCATTTGTTATATGTGCACAATGATTTTTAGGGCTTTAATTTGGGGAGATCTGGCCCAAAATAAGATGAAACTCGTAACTTGATAATTTTGCCTCCTTCTGCACAAAATAAATTTGCTCACTGCAAAGCAGCTGCCTTTCAAATGCCTACACAGCTTAGGAGACCATACAGTAGTCTAATTCCTCACCAGTGAAGTCAGGCTGTAACCATGGCAGCTGGGAGTGTAAATCTCCGATGTATGAAAACGTCCAGGCTGATAAAGCAGATTGTTGTACAACTACATATGTGGTGTGCCTGAGTACACATTAAGCATGAAAGCGTGTGGCTTTAGGGGGTGAGCGAGGCAGAGGAGAACAGCCCACCGAAACTTTCACCGGAGCAACTCTGGGTAAGCTGCCAGCTGGATCCCAGCACTGCAGGTGCCCTAAGGACACTGCTGTGAATAGGCTGAGGGTCACAGGGCAAGGAGGCAGACAGGATGGGAAGGGATAATCCAGCAAAGGAACTTCACCCAGTGCAGACTGGTTCTGGCATAATACAGCGATGATGTCCCTCAGGGGAAAAAGCACTAATTCCAGCCTGACCTCAGTCTAAACACTGCATTTGTTGCACAGAAAATACCACAGAAGATGGCTCTTTTGCTCCAGTGAATGCAGTGTCTGGGGCCCAGGAACTGGCAGCACACCTATATAGAGAAGGGGAAAGGGACAGTCTCCCTTTAATAACTTTTAGTCTGGCATTAGGTCAAGCTTTTCTTCATCCCTTTCCAGGGAAACTGGAGCCTTCGTTCTTTCCTTTCATTAAAATAAATGAATGTATGATTGATGATCCTGGAGCCTGGATCTTCCACGTGTTAAAGGATTAGCTATAGCAGTGGCTACTGCCAACAGTACATGCTGATGTGTTGCAACCCTAATCTCCAGGGTCCTTTTTAAGGGCAAGAAGCCCATTTCCATGGCCTAGTCAGCCACTGGCCTCTTTACTTCTGTGAAGGCACAAGCACAGCAGTGATTTTGTAAAGACGGGTCTTTACCTACCAGGAATCAAGCTGTGACCCACTTGCTCATCCCAGTGAAGTTGCTCAGTGCGTAGGGAGCAGTGACATAGTGATTTGCACAATAGTAGGTGTAACAAAGCACAGGCAAAATTGAGGTCAAAATCCACAGAGCTATTAAAACCTTTCCTCTTACCATCCAGGCACACTAGTATGCTCTGAGAATGAGCTGTTCCTCCAGAGTGCCTTTTGGAGAGGGTACTGAACTGAATCTGAACAGAAAACCATTTTAAGCTGCTATTTTTTCATCTCAGACCACACAGGAAACTATTATGATGATTTTGCTGAAGCTGAGCCAGGATGAGCAAACATTGACTTTTCTGGTTCAGAATAACAGAACAGGACTTGACAGCTTCACTAGGGACCTTTCTGCATGGGAACAGCTTGTTTCTAGCAGGCTCTGAACCTCACAGCTTTAGGCATTCATCAGCTTTCCCATCTGTTTTGCCCAAATGTGCACTGTGATGCTGCTTTGCTCTGCAGACCTTTGCAGCAGGCTATTCACCACAGCAACTTTTTCACCTGTCTAAATTGATGCTCCTTACTGGAGAAACTTGCCAATTTTTTTATTCCTCTGTCTGAAATGTCCTGTAAGACTGCTGAGATCCTTCTGTGCCTGCTCCTTCCAGTTCAAGCACCTGGATATGCCCTTGAGTGCAGCTTGGATCCCAGATGTAGACATGTATGTTCCTGCACTGTACAGGCATAGGTTAATCAGGGAAGGCAGAGAAGCCTCTAGTCCTTTGACACTGGTGAGCCAGATTTTCCTTTCCCTGACAAAATACTGTAGCTACCCACTGTTGTGCTACAGCTCAGCTCCAATTTTTTCTGCTCAACAAGGCAGATTTAGAAAGGTGCAGAGAAACAGTCATGCAGTAGCGCCAGAAATGTAAGTAGTACTGCAGCCCTAGCAGACAAGCAGATGGACAAATCCCTCCCTATTTTGAGGCTCGGCATGTAAAGCCATCCTCATTACAATGACAGCCCCCAGCCTCTGTTCATACACTGATAACACCAGTGCCAGACAACATCTCTGTGAACATCATGCTATTTTGCCACACACATACTGTGTCATCCTTATCCTGAGGCCCAGAACAGCCCCAGTGTGGCCACACATCTTCCTGGGCTTGCCTTCATCCACCCAGACCGACGAAGAGGACTAGAGGACCACAGTAAACCGCAGGATGGAATCCATGCAGCTGCCCCAAACCAGAATCATCCTTATATTCCTTATTTGTTCAGACCTGTGCCTTCTGTATGGCAGGAGATACTGCAGCAACCAGTGAGCCATCACTGGGAAGAAGTCACCATAAACCCTGGAGTTTTTCATTGGGATGAGCAATAGCTCACATGAGTTGCAAGAGTTGAAAGTTCTGGAAATGAAGCAGCTTAAAACTCTGAATGGCTTAGTCTCAGATGTATCTCCCAATTAACTACTCCTGGGGTATTTCCTTCCCATTCCCCTGCACACACAGGTTTTCTTTTAAGAAATCCCCATCTCTTCAAGTCAACTTTCTTTTATAATGAGAATAAAATGGGAGCACAAAGCTGGAGACTGTGTGCAACTGAAAAGATCAAAAACTATGAAATTTTCTTTAAAAATTACTTGATATATAATGAATTGCAAATTCAGTAGAGTACCAGCTCGCAACAACAATGCCCTTTACGAGCAAGAGATGAGAAAGAACAATGACAAAATGAGTCAGCAATGCAGATCTCCTGGAGAGAAGGCTTCTGGCGCAGCAGGGCAACAAAAACAAGTGTTCTATATATAGGACCGGTCCTTGGGTGAATACATGGATCTTAAAGATGACCTCAAACAGAACCCCAGTCCAGATAAACAAAAAAATCCATAGGATAGCTGTGTGGTTTGAAGCCTGGGCTGGGTGCCAGTAGTTTCCAGTTTCCCTTTCTCCCTGTTCAGTTTATACCGACGGCCCCCAGCCTTTGTTGACACACAGGCAGTGATAGTGAGGAAGTTATGATCTGCTGGGAAATCACGCACGGCTCTTTTTGTCAGCCAGTCATGCCAGAGGCCCTGGGGACAGACCCTTGTCTCAGGCTGTGTGCTCCTCACAGCAGAGGCTGTGTCTTGTTTTGGGCACATGCCCCCCCCTCAGTGCGATTTGTCTCCCAAAGTGGGCAGCCGTGAAACATTTCCACACTCCCCTCTAGCATGTTCTCCTCTCCCACGCTAAACATTAATGCACTCCCCAAATTTAAAGTATTAACTTCTGAGTTTAAGTATTTTAAACTTTAACTTTACTAAAATTTTAAAGTAAATTAATTAAAGTATTAATTTAAAGTATTAACTTATGAGACTGAAAAGGAAAAGTTTTTTGTTACTTTAGGTATGGACCCTTTCTATGTTTATGGCCCAATATCTCCTATATTCTGATGCACTATTTTACTGTAAAAGTATTAGATGCTGATATCTACATTAGATCAGGGAGGATTGGGAGAGATTTCTGCAATGTGTATTCTAACACTGACACAAAATATTTGTTTACTGGGAGGAGGGGAGGAAGAAAGTAGGGATTCTGTGTTTTAGAAGCAATGAAGTTGTTAATGGAGAGGAATTTAAAATATGCCCCTTGGCAATATGGTGGTTCCACAGAATCAAAATGCTTTTGGATTCTGTTCTGCACTTCTTAAATTTATGGTTTATTCTGGACACCAATCCTTAAATAATATGATACAGTGATAAATTATGAATATTGGGCAAAACCGCTCCTGAGATTAGTTGGTTAGAGCATGGTGCTAAGAATGCCAAGGTTGTGAGTTTGATCTCTGTATGAACAATTCATTTAAGAGCTGGACTTGATGATCATTGTGTGTCCCTTCCAACTCAGAATATTCTGTGATCCTAATGGAAATGCTAATCTTTTTAAGAAATTTTTCCCACAGTCTTCCTCTTGGCTTCATTATGGAAAAGTTAAGATGACTCTCAGAATCTTATTTCTTAATAAAAAATACACAGGAGTAGCAGACTTCAAGAAGACAAATTTGCTATCATATAATATACTTCAGCTTCAGGAATAGTTGAATTTGAAAGACATGCTTGCACAGGTTTATACATTTTTGCTTTCTGGATCCTGAATGTCAAATCATTTGCTGTATTTCTTTGAGAGCTGAAAGATATTAGGTCCAGTTTACACCTTTAAGGATCCCGTCAAATATTTTTCTGATTAATTGAACGAATCTGATTTATTCATTCTTCTTTCTGCAAATCTAGAAAATAGCTGAATTTGAACAAGATTTATTCCATCAGTTCTGAGACAGAAGCACACAGCTCTCAAGAGAAGGACTAGGTAAATGCTATACTCTACCTTTTCTTGGGGAAAGAGATGTTAGTATTTTTCCAAAATGGTTTCATTCACTTTGCCCAAAAATTGTTACTTGGTGTAATGACCAAGTAACACTCTTTTCCCCTGCTTTCTCCCACTTTGGTAAAGCTAATTTCTACTCTATGAAAGGTCTTCTTATGCACACCCCTGCATAAGAGATAGCATGGCTGTTGAAACAAAAAAAGCCTGCTTGCCTTCTGTCTCCTTCATAAAGGCATTACTTTGGACATTTTTTCTCTTCTTAGTTGCACAAAACTTGTAGGAAAATAATAATCATTGAGATTTCCATCAGGTTCAAAAGTTTACTAGGTGAAAATGGAAGCCAGGATTAGGAAAGATAGACTAGTAACTCAGCTGAAAAAAAATATCAACCTCCTTTTACTTCACATTAAGAAAACATTATACCCAATAATTTTTGCCAGAAAAAATTAGAGTGCGTGAGGGTAGGTTAGAAGCAACTTAGCCATTGTTTAAGCTTTGGGAACAAGATGATGAGAGCCTCCACAGTCATCCTGGTTTATTTATGTAATTTCTGACATGGACACATATACTGCTGCTGTTAAGCCCCAAATCAGCATTCTCCTTCACAGACTTGTCTCATTCAGCTAAAGACTTCTAAAAGAGATTAGCAATTTAGCTCTAAGTGTTTCACCCAAAGCAGAAATCACTGTGAAGATGCCATTCTCAGTTCTGTAATTTCTTCATGATTTCTAAACAAAGTGATTTCCATTTATTTCTGTGCAAGTAAAGGCAATAAAACCTAAGGATGTGGCGATGTTTTCATGTATGACTCAAAACTAGCTACGCTTCTTCTTCCAATCAAAATATTTCAAGCCACTGGAATGTATTGTAATCTGGATCCTTTGTGCATTTGGGATCAAAAATAGCCAAGATACTTCATTTTTTAAATAGTCTTCTATATTGTATAGCTGATTTTTTTTCCTCCTAATAAAAACTTAATTAAAGTCTGCTGTATACAGTTGGATTCATTTCATAACACAGCACATGAAGCACAGCTCTACCACAAAAAACCCCCAAGTTCTTTCTGTTCCTTTTTTTTTTTTTTTTTTGCTTGGTTTTCTTTAGCAAGGGAAATTTCATCATGTGAAATGTGCACCAGGATAAATTCTGCACTCAGTCCTTCCCACTGTTCCCCATCCAGCCACATTCATTTAAAAGAAGTGTCCCCATTCCACAAGGATGTTCCTTTCAAGCAAGCCAAACCTTCTGCTTTGGCACAAGCACAGTATAAAACTGGGTGATGAAGCCTAGAGCTGTGGTCTGATCTCATACCATTTGTTGCTTTGGGATATGCTCCCAAGAAACTCACTTGGCAAAGGAGACATTTCATACCTCTGCCACATCCCAGGCTGATTCTCTCCCTTTGACCTGACTCAAAGAAAGACTCCACATCATAGGGAGGTGCAGCCCAAAGTCCATTCAACTCATGGCTGCTGTCAAAGGATGTCACAAAACACAGCTGACACCATTTCCAACCTGCATGCTATACCTAAGGGTAGATAGGAACAGAGCAACAACTTTCACTGAGTGCACCAGCCCAATTCTCTACTAGTATGTGCAAAAGACCTTTTTTCCGTGGGAGATTCATCATTCAGCAGAGAAAAAAATTAGGGTCCTCAGGGTAGAGCACAGAGAAATGTGTATGCAAAAGAAAGAAAATATATGTCTTACTGACATCTATCAGAATTTGTGTCATAACTGAAGGCCCATGATCAGTTTGTTGAGTGGTTACAGTGTGACCCTCGTCTTTTTCAACCTCAGATCTCTAAGTTTGTAAGTCGTAAACTTTAGAGAAGGAGAATTCCTTTTAAGAGATCAAGATATTTTACAGAGGAAGAAACCGATGCATGCTGAGATGATGCAAATGTGGTGATCAATTTAGGCAGCAATAGAGTGGGACAGTTCTGAGAAGAAAAATCTGCTGGAGTTCTGGAAGAGCAGTGTTATGTCCTAATGGTTTTGAAACTAGAAGAAGGAAAACAGAAGAAAGTTCTTTTCTTTTTTTTTTCTCAGTAAACCCATCATAGGTCAACCAGTGCTTTCAGTAACCAAAAAAAAAAAAAAAAAAAAAAAAAAGATAATCTGGTTGTTTATATGCTGATAGGA